>PITA01010329.1:0-72500 GCA_004023965.1 Spilogale gracilis
AGTGAAATAAGCCAAGTAGAGAAAGTCAAGTATCACATGGTTTCACTTATTTGTGGTGCATAAGGGGTAATGCAGAAGACAGTAGGAGAAGAAAAGTAAATGGGAAGTAGGGTAATTCAGGGAGAGAAACAAAACATGAGAGACTTTGGACACAGAAACAAACTGAGGGACTTGGAGGGAGGGGGTGGGGGGATGGGAGAGCCTGTTGGTGGGTACTGAGGGCACCTATTGCATGGAGCACTGGGTGTGGGGCATGGGCAATGAATCTTGGAACACTGAAAAAATAAAATAAATTTAAAGTTAAAAAAGAAAAAGGACACCGGAACCAGGTAAAAGAGCTCCCAATGGCCAAGCTAAGCTACTAATAAATTTGAACTAATAAATAACAAAATATTGTATTATAACCCAAAATATAAAACAAACATCCATGGATCCATACTGATGAGAATAAATGGCTGAAATAAATAGGGAGAAGAGCTAAATCTCTCAAATAATTTGTTGATACTCTCCCCTCAAGAGGTAGAATTTAACTTCCCAACCTTCTTTACCTCTTTAGAGTAGACTGGACACAGTGACTAGCTTCCATGAGAAGAGTATGGAAAAGGAAGGAAAAGTAACAGTGGACAAACCTGACTACCTTGGCCAGGTGATGATTAACATCAACTTGAGGAGTCACCTTTATATGATATCATGACAATGGTACTATGTGTTGTGGTCTTCTTCCTAAAAACTCATGATCTCTGTCTAATCATGTGAATTGAAGCAATCCAAAGTTGAGAGACATTCTGGAAACAAAAACAAAAACAAAAACAAAAAACAAACAAAGAAACCTGACTAGTATTTCTCAAACGGTAAGGTCATCAAGGCAAGGAAAGTTTGAGAAACTGTCAGAGACCAGGGAGGCTAGGGAGGTATTATGTTTAAATGTAGTATCTTGGGTGGGATCTCAGAACAATAACAACAAAGGAATTAGAGAAAAACTGGTAAAATCTGAATAAAGCATTAAGTTTAGTTAATAATAACATACCAATGTTTATTTTTAACTTGTGACAAAGGTACATAGTGATATAGATTGTTAGCAATAGGGGAAACTGCATGAGGCGTATATGGGAGTTCTTTGTACTTCCTTGCAACTTCTCTGGAAATCTAAAACTATTATTAAATTTTTAAATTATTTAAAAAATAATAGATAAGTTCATTTTCTAAAGCCCCACTGCAAGGAATGACGTGGCTTCATCCATTTCAAAAACTTAACATAAAAAAGTATACTTTAGAAAAGATGGATTTTGTGTAATTTCTTTATTTTCTATATAAGTAACAAGCAGCTCAGTGTCATCATCTGAACAACTTCTCCCATTATAATTAATTGCAAGTTAGTTGTACCATAGATTTGATTGAAAATTCTACTTAGAATTTTGGTTCTTCCAATCATTAATTAAACTTACAAACTAATGCTTGTTCTTACATGTCTTGGCAGAACAAATTAATACTATCCGAGCAAATTAATAACCTAGGCTCGTAACTCCTGTGATTTTGGCAGGCTATATTTCACTTTCTAAAGCCTTTCCATAAGGGAATCCTTAGGTAGGGATCTGCTCTCCTATCAAGTCACATACGGAGTCATCCTTAATGAGTGCTAGAAGAATGCCCTGAGGAAGAACAGACCTCATCAGGCCTTCTTATCAAAGCAATGAGAAGCCGGCCAGTGCCCTAGTGAAAGACTTAGATGGAAACATCAAACACAAATCCTCATAAGGAAGCAACTCATTTACTCAACAACACTCGTAACACCTGAACTAAGAAGACAGAAATGACAGATGCTGAAGATTTCCATTCTTCAAGGGCTAAATAGCAACATGTTAAACAGAAGGTGTAGAGATGCTAGAAATGAGTTCTTTAAATATGCAACTGGGTATTCAACTAGGACGTCAGAGCAATATGTAGTGGGAGTAAATATGCATTTTATGAATAAACACGGATCACATGCTTCCCACTGATTGCTTCTTCTAGGCTCTGCAGAGGACCAAATGATTAGGACACAGTCCATGCCCTCAAGGCACTTGCTGACTGGTAAGTTGGATTAAGGAAGTATACCATTAGTTACAAGCATAAAGCAGAGGTTAAAACGCACCCCAAGAAAATAACAAAGTGCTCCTGGAGGTCAAAGAGGAAGACATTAAATCTCGTTATGGGCAGGGAAGTAAAGAGCATTTTGAGACAGGTTTAAACTAGACAGCCTCGGATGGGAATATTATACGCAAAGGGACAGCCTTTGCAAAATCATTCAAGTTTTTCTGCTTACCTAGGGTATATGTAAATAAATCTTGGGAAATGTGACTTTTTAAAAATTTAAATTCAATTAATTAACTTGTATTATTGGTTTCAGAGATAGAAGCCAGTGATTTCATCAGTCTTACATAATACCCAGTGCTCTTTACTTCACATGCCCTCCTTAATATATATCACCCAGTTACCCCAACTGCCAACCCTTCTTCCCTCCAGCAACCCTCAGTTTGTTTCCTATGATTGACTAAGAGTCTCATATGGCTTGTCTCCCTCTCTCATTTCGTCTTGTTTTGTTTTTTTCCCTCTTCCCCTATGATCCTCTGTTTGGTCCTTAAATTCCACGAGTGAGATAATATGATAATTGTCTTTCTCTGATTGACTTAATTCACTCAGTAGGGAAATGTGACTTTTAAAAGGAACTTGAAATAGATGCTAAGTCAAGGGGAAAGAGTGAGATGAGGAGCATTATGTTTATGTGCTCTTAACACAACTCCCCTCAGATATAAGAAGGAAAACAGTATTGTACTTGGAGGGATCAGACAACACTTTAATCAAGTGATCAATATTAACATGATGCCATACCCCTGAGAAGGATACCACATTTCTCTGTAGCTTTCTAGCCAGACATCTAGTCATGAGGAAATCTGAGTCTAACCATGAAGAAACATTACAGAAACCCAAACTAAGGAATATAAGATAAAATAACTGGCCCATGTTCTTCAAATATGTCAGTCATAAATGACAAAAGTGGCGAGTTCTTTCTGATTGAAGGAAACTAAAGAGACAAGGCTAAATGCAATATATGATCTTGGATTGGATCCTGAAATGGAGGGGAGAAATGCTAGAAAACACAATCTTGAGACTACTGACAAAATTGAAATACAAACTGTACATTTTAACTGACAATGTTAAATTTCCTGAATTTAATAACTCAACTGTAATTACATAAGAGAATATCCCTGTTTTTAGGAAAAATGCATTAAAGAATTAGGAAGTAAACAGGCATGATACATGCCATCAACTCTTAAATAATTCAGAAAATATATATGTATATATGTGTATGGAAAGAGAGAAAGCAAGTGATAAATGTAACAAAATGTTAAAATCAGTGACTACAAGTAAAGGGTATATAGGGTAAGGGGGAATTTTTTGAATAATTCTTGCACCTTTTCTGCAGTTTTAAATTATTTCAATTAAGTCATCCTGTGTTTGGACTGGAGTGTTTAGTCCATTTACATTCAAAGTAATTATTGATAGGTATATACTTATTGCCATTTTGTTATCTGCTTTATAGTTGTTTTAATTCTTCTCTGTTCCTTTCTTCTTTGGCTCTCCTCTTGTGGTTTGATGACTTTCTTTGGTGATATGCTTGGATTTCTTCTCTTTATTTTTTGCATATCCATTACCAGTTTCTGATTAGTGGTTATCATTAGATTTATACATAACATCTTATGCATACAGCAGTTTACATTAAGTTGATGATACTTAAGTTTGAACCCATTCTAAAGGTACTAAATTTTTATTCCCCTCCCCGCAATGTTTTAACTATATGGTGTCGTACTTTACATCCTTTTGTGAATCTCTTGACTGTGTTTTATAAATATACTTGATTTTTTGTTAAAAAAAAAATGGGAGTGCTTTTGTGCTTTCACCTCATACTGGTTTTATAAGTGATTAACCTACTACTTTTATTATGTTTATATGCACCTGTGAAATTTTTCCCCTTCCCACTTTTCTTACTCCTGCGTATGGTCTTTCCTTTCCACTCAAAGAATCCCTTTTAACATTTCTTGTAAGAATGGTTTAGTGGTGATGAATCCCTTTTACTTTTGTTTTCTAGCCATTTGCAACAGCATGGATAAATCAAGAGGATACAATGCTAAGTGAAATAAATCAGTCAGAAAAAGACCAATACTATGTGATTTCACGCATATGTGGAATTTAAGAATCAAAACAAATGAAAAAAGAAAAAGAGAAAAACAAAACAAACTCTTAAATATAGAGAACTGGTAGTTGCCAGAGAGGAGGTGGGTGGGGTGATGGGTGAAATAGGCGAAGGGGATTAAGAATACACTTATCATGATGAGCACTGAGTAATATATACAATTGCTGAATCACTACATTGTACACATGAAACTAATGTAACACTGTATCAATTATACTGGAATTAAAATAAATATTTTTCATTAGCAAAAAATCATTTCAAAATAAAAAGTTTTAAAGACCCTATAAAACATTAAAATCAAAAGTATTTTCATGCATAAAGTTTCATAACCTATTTCTATTAAGATATACATATTTTTATATAGGTGTAAGTTACTATTTTATATACCACTTAAAACTTTAGGATCTTCTTTTTCACTTAATACTGTCTTATTTAAACATTTCCATGTATCAATTCAATCACATTATCTATTATATAGTTCTTTATTATGTATCATTCTTCTATTAGACACTGTTGTTTCCACTTTTCACAATTATGGTATCACTTCTATAATAATATCTATAGAAATTATTTCCTTTGGGAAAATTTTCTAGGGGCTTTAGAATAATTCTGTAGAATAAGATCTAAAAAGAAAACTGTACTTTTTTTAAAAGATTTTATTTATTTATTTGAGAGAGAGAGAGAGCAAAGGCAGAGAAGGAGGAAGAAGCAGACTTCCTGCTCAGCAGGGAATGTGACAAAGGGCTTGATCCCAGGACCATGGGATCATGACCCGAGTCAAAGGCAGACGGCCAACTGACTGAGCCACCCAGGTGCCTCAAAACTATACTGTTTGAGATAGTAAACTTACATAGATTGATACCTACTCATGCCAGAGGACATTTCCAAACTTCCTAATATGGAGTCAGTTTTGAAATTGCTCATCAGCACATGGTACCATTGACAGATAACAGCTCACAGACACACACACACACACACACACACACACACACACACACACACACCATTTACCAAGCCTGTAGAGCAAAGCAAATGGAGAACAAGCTTTTCTGGTTGACACAAAGCACTGAAGACCAAACTTGTTTAAGTTCAAATGCGTGGGTTTTATGTAAATATATCTTATTCTTACAGAACTCCCAAGATATTAATGTAGGAACTGCTTAATTAAAAAAACAAAAGATATGTACTTCGACAATAAATGTGTTGAGAGAGCTTGAGCACTAAAAGAATAATAATTTATGCATGTAATGATAATTATGTCAGGCTAAAGACCAACTTGAATGAATGACTGTAAACAAGGAACACCAATTAACAATTTCAGCAATTAAGAAACTGGTTTGTAAAGTATAAAAGAAGCATGGGACTTCATGGAAACCTACCAAGGACACATACAAAACACACACACACTAAGATGTATTTAAGTTGAGAACCATAAAATGTGTGGATATGTACAAAATGTAAGCACTTGAATTCTTACTAATACAAATGAACAAGAGTAAAGTTTTCAAAGAGACTGCTAGCACAAAGGAAAGTTTAGGGGTAATGGAAATGATATATATCTCAGCTTTGAAATCAGTTACATGGGTACATGCATTTGCTGAAACTCCAACTATTCACTTAAAATCTGTAGGTTTCATTCCATGTAAGATATGTCCCAAAAATGCAGTAGAAAGCACACAAAATTAGGTGCCAGCAAACCTGCTTGGCCATGAACTAATTCTGTGAGCTTAAATGTCATATAACCTCAGGTTCCTCATCTGAAAAACAAAAAGACTATGTTAAATAATCTCTTTAACACAGTTTCTAAGTTCCCTACTAGAGAGTCTAATTGACATTTTTTTTAAGTAGCAATGAATTTTGGAAGTTAATAACCTGACTTAGGATTTTAACAATTTTAACCTAAGAAGTTTCTATTATATTAATACATGAATATATTATCATTATAAATAGAAGTTCAAATGATATAGATAAAGCAAATGTTCCCTCTAGCCCCCTTCTCATAATCCCAGAAGGAACTCTCCTGCCAGGTCGTATCATATTCTTCTAGGCTTGTTTGTTGTTATGGCTAAAGAGGCAGTATGGTTCTGTGGCTTATGAACACAGTGGAGTAATGCTGCCCAGGTCCACTGGCCAGTAGCACCATTAGCCAGTGGAGAACCTTGCTGAAGTCACCCAAACTGCCCATGCTTCAGTTTCCTTATCTAAACACAGCAACAAAAACAGCAACCAGGGTGCCTGGATGGCTCAGCTGGTTAAGCGACTGCCTTTGGCTCAAGTCACAGGAGTCCCTCATCGAGTCCTACATGGGGAGGGGGGCCTCCCAGCTCAGTGGGGAGTCTGCTTCTCCCTCTGACCTTCTCCCCTCTCATGCTATCTCTCACTCTTGCTCTCTCTCAAATAATAAAATACGAAAACAAAACAAAACAAACAACAGCAACCATTCATGAGGTTGTTATGAGAACTAGATATGACACACAGAAAACAGAACAGAGCCTAGCACCCAGGAGTATCAGTTATTATTGATAAACTGTTCACTATTTCATAAAAAAATTCATACTTGCTTTCTTTCAATACAATTGAACAATAAGTAATTTAATACCCTAGGTCAACAGAAGTCACTCAAGTGCCACATTAAATACAAAGGCACTCAGAAAAATCATTGCTCTTGAGCAAAAGAGGTTTCTTCAGTACCATTCAAATGGTACACCTTGCAGATGGAAATCAGGCCTATCAAAGTTGTTATCAACATTTCAGATTTTTACTTAATATGGGAAGTACTAAATGGGTGGGGAGATGGGAAAACTAAAATTCAAGACAGCCACATTCCAGCCTTATTTCTGTAGGTCTCTCCCAACAGTGAAAATCACCAAGCAGTCATGATATCTAAGGACCCAAGGACAGCAGGAAGCATAATCTGTCCTAACACACAGCCTGATGAATGACTAGCTTTGTATCTAGGGTTATGGGCTCTACTACTCATTCTGCATTTACTCTGTAAAAGATTTTCATTTCCTAATGCAGAATTATTTAATGAAGAAAAAAACCTGCTTGTTGTTTATTATTTCAGTGACACAAAAAGATACAGAAACTAAACTTTCAACTGACACGAGGGAGAATAAAGTACCACATTTTCTTCCAATCAATTTTTAACCTTTATACACAGTGATAACAGCTTGTACCAAAGGTTCTTGATCCTGTCTACGTGAAAGGGCTATAACTGATACCCAGTTAGTCCACAGGTCAACAGCCTTAAATAATGAAAATATGAGGACCCTGACTGCAGATTTGTACTGTTCTTGGCTCCTTCTGCTGGGGTGGACCCTGCACCAGCAGGTGATCCATTTGTTCCCATGACAACCAACCCTGCGCAGAGTGCACCCCTGTAGTGCCCTGCTGGAGATGAGAGACACCACGAGGGTGGAGATAAAGGCCTGGACTTGCCCTTTAACCCAACCCAAGCATGTTTCCCGGCCCTTCCTGGCTGAATACCATATCGACATGTTTCCAAGAGCAACAGATGAACTTGGGTAGCATAGTGAACTATGGCCCTTATGGTGTGATTTAAAGATCCCTCTGTCCCCAAATTATCCTTCTCCTTAAAAGTGGCTGATATCCTATATTTGAAATGCATTCCTTTAGCTTAATAAGTACTGTCTTAGGGGCACCTGGGTGGAGCAGTCAGTTAAGCGTCTGACTCTTGATTTTGGCTCAGGTCAAGATCTCTGGGTTGTGGGATCAAGCTCCATGCTCCATCCTCTGTATCAGGCCCCATGCTCAGCATGGGGGTTCTCTCTCTCCTGCTCCCTCTAACCCTCCCCCTACTCTGCTCATGCTCTCTCCTTTTCTCTCTCTCTCTCTTAAAAAAAAAAACAAAAACAAAAACAAAAAACATTGCCTTAAAATGTAAATGTCCTTGGGATAATTTGTTAATGTAGCAAGTCATCCAATCAATCATTCTCATCATGGCATGAGTTCATTTCATCCATTTCTTTCTTTCTACCAGCTGGCTGAGACCGCCAAATTTAGGGGATGTTATGATTTCTTGTTATTATTCTATTTTTATCTTTTGATTCAGAAGAACTTAAAAGGGAGGGAAAGATAATTTTGGAGCATGGGGCACTACCAGGGAAAGGAGTTGAAGAGGTGGAGTAGAATGGGCAGCTCAAGAACAACAGGAGGGCCATGATCCCCCAGGGCAAGGAGAAGGACCCAGGAAATAAGTGCAAACTCAAAAAACCCCATTATTTCCCATCTGTGGGACCAGCCTATTTCAGGGAATACTACTTCAGATCCAGGCAATGATAAAACTGCATAAACTCTGCTTAAGTTTCAAATTAATAGCACTGAGATTAATAAAGGAGCAATTTTTCAGGGCATAAACTGAACTTAATCCAATAAACACAGGAAAAAAGCATAAGGAAAAATTCTAAACCCACACACATGTACACATCCCATCATGTACATAACTATAATTTTGGTGAGGAACAGAATTCTAAAGTTGCAAATGATACAGAGAAAATAATTCCATCTATATATTTCTCCCACTTCACTAAGGCAACTGAAGACTGGTTGTCCTATATGATGATGCTGGGCATGTATGAGGGGAAAGGGATTATCTTCCCACACTGGACTGCTCTCCTGTGCTACATTTCATATAGGCATGACTACAACCATATATGGAGTGGAATAAGGACAGGACGTGCACAGCTGTTGGGCTCCCGAGGTTGGAATTGCTGGCCTCCTCTCTTTAAATGTGGGCTGAGCAAATGTGTGAGCCAGCAGCTATGAGCTAGCTTCAAATAAATGACTGTTTCGTAGATCTGCCTGGCTGGTAAAAATTATTAGGGTGTCTATTTAAAACAAGCCATCCCTCAGAATTCTGATTTAAAAGAGCTGAAAAAAGGCCCAAGAAATTGTGTTTTTCACTGGTCCTTCAGATGATTTTTGAAATCAAACAAGTTTTGTAAACACAAGTTTTATAGTTTTGAAATCTGCAATTTCAAAAAGAAAACCATGAAGAGGGACAGGCCAGTGGTGTTTCTTCCCTGAATCTGGGAATATTCATTGGGAATATAACAATGTAGATTATTATTTCAGGCCCAATCCACTGCCTATCTTGAACAGAAAATTTCCACGAAGGCCACAGGAATCCAAGATAAAGAGGGATTTTAACTTTTATGTATAAAGGCTAATTAATACCCCCAAACTCACTACATTTAATGAAACATACAATGAAAATCTAGTGCCATATAGCTATTCTTCCATATCCTGGTGGTAAAGTCATAGCCCCACCACCAAAAAATAAATAAATAAATGCATTTCAATACTGTAATGGTACAGCCAGAGTTCTGAGATAATAGACTAAAGCTAGTTAATACAGCTAGTTTAAATGTGGATACTATGAGAGCTTTTTAAATATAATCCTCAAACAGAATACAACTTTTCACAAGAATTCCTATACTATAGAAGTACATTAAGGGGCACCTGGGTGGCTCAGTTGGTTGGGCGACTGCCTTCGGCTCAGGTCATGATCCCAGAGACCGGGGATCGGGTCCCACATCGGGCTCCCTGCTCGGCAGGAAGCCTGCTTCTCCCTCTCTCACTCCCCCTGCTTGTGTTCCCTCTCTGGCTGTGTTTCTCTCTGTCAAATGAATAAAATCTTTTTGTTGTTGTTGTTGTTTTGGGTTTTTTTTAATTTTTTTTATTGTTACTTAAATTTTTTTTTCCAGTCTTCCAAGATTCATTCCCCATTCCCCACACCCAGTGCTTCATGAATTAGGTGGCCCCAGTACCCACCACCAGGCTCTCCCATCCCTCCACCCCCCTCCCTCCAAGTCCCTCAGTCTGTTTCTGTGTCCAAAGTCTCTGTTGTTTCGTTTCTCTCCCTGGATTAAAAAAAAAGAAGTACATTAAGAATTCCAACCAGCAGCTTCACAAACACATGGTGTGGGCCTAGAAGGGCACATAGGAAGATAAAAACAGCAATATTATAGAATGGTTAGGATTATAAGTAAAGTTTTCTGTATACTTTCTTTTATTTTTATTTTAATATGAATGCAATAAGTAAGTAATTAACTATTGTTAGTGTATTACTTGCTATTTACCCATCACTATATTGTCAGAAAGCAAATTAAAATATTCCCTAATAATAACTGAGTCCATTTACTAAGATTGTTTCTATTAATGGAGCTATCATAGCCCATCAACACATTTCTTTGAATAAACTTCATTTTGACATGGAAATACTATAAGAGGTATTGAAAGTCTTTTTTTTTTTTTTTTTTTTTTTGAGAGAGAGAGAGAGCATGAGCAAGTGGAGGGGAGAGGAAGAGCAGAGGGAAAGGGAGAGAGAATCTTAAGCAGGCTCCATGCTCAGGATGGAATCCACTGTGGGGCTCAATTCCATGACCCTGAGATCATGACCTGGGTTGAAATCAGGAGTCTGATGCTCAGGGCCCCCTGGGTGTTCAGTCGGTTAAGTCTCCCACTCTTGGTTTCAACTCAGGTCACGATCTCAGGATTGTGAGATTGAGCCCTATGTCTGGCTCCACACTCAGCACAGAGTCTGCTCAAGATCCTCTATTCTGAGTACTGGGATTGAGACCCATATCAGGCTCCCTGTTTGGCAGGAAGCCTGCCTTTCCCTCTCTTACTCTCCTGCTTGTGTTCCCTCTCTGTCAAATAAATAAATAATTTTTTTTTTAAAGTGTCAAACGCTTAACCAACTGAGCCACCCAGGTGTCCCACGTGCAACTCCTGATCTCAGGGCTGTGAGTCTGAGCCCCATGTTTGGTGGAGAGATTACTTAAAAGATTCTCTATCCTTCCCCCTCTGCCCCTCCCCCTGCCTATATGCATACACAGGTGTTCTCTCTCACTCTCTTTCTCTCTCTCAAATAACTAAATACATAAAATCTTAAATAAAAAGAGTCGGATGCTTAACCAACTGAGCCACCCAGGTACCCAAGGCACTAAGAGTCTTATCCCAATTTCTGAAAAAAATATTTTATACAGTATAAAAACAGAATTAAATGATTACTAAAATAGCACCAAACATTCTGAAAACATAAAATATGCAACAGAAATCTCTAAGGCAGAGGGAAGAGGGAGGTTAAAGTCAAAGGAATGAGGACACAACAGAGAGGAGTGGGCAGAATTGCTGCATGGGAATTCACTGCATACAGGTAGCCTATGTTTTTGCTGCCATCTTCACTGCCTGAGGGTGAGGCACCTGGGCCCCCAGGAAGTACACCGTGGTTAGTCCTATGTACTCCCTTCCCAAAACAACAGGGCTCGCTGGCAGAAGTGTACAGCTGGAACCATCCCATCTGGACCCCATGACCCTTTTATGTTTTGATTCAGAAGGAGAAAGAGAGAGTGCCTAAAGGTGGGATAGGAAAAATCATCACAAATAGGTTCCCAGGCTCCAGAAAGGAGAGTCCAGGGGCCTGACAATGAGTGAAAACAACTGATATCAGAGAGAAGGGCTAGAGACCAGCCCTGCGATAATGGGGAGAATCATGGCCAAGACAGGGAAATAGAAGAGAAAGAGATAGAGACCCCAAAGAGAAACTGTGAGGACTTGCAGCCTTGCAGACAGACGGACAGATGCTGCTGCCTGAGGGTCCTTGATGATGCTATTCTCAGGCAGGCTTGGATGAGCTCATGCTTTCCTGTCTGGCATACCTCATGAGGATTTTCTTGTTTGACCACAGCTGACTAAAGGATCTTTGCTTCCAGATCATTTGGTAATGGAGTCATAATTGCGCAAAAGAAAGACAGGTGCTGAGTCCAAGCCAATGGGAAAAACTAAACTTACACATCTCTCCCACAGGTTAAAAATATGATGTTTGAAATCTGTCCTGAAATCAAAAATGGCTTTATTTTTCACTTGACTTTCCTACATGACAACTTTTCTGCTTAATATTTTCACTACAAAGATTTAACTTGTAATCAGTAAGAAATTTCTCTTCTTATACTTTGAAGTTTGATGTTCCCCTTATTTTGAGGATAACTGGGTTTTACCATTACAGCTAATGAAAATAAGGAAAGTAAAAAATCTATTTTAAAAAGGACCTAAGCAACATGTGACAATGCACAAGAATTAGTCTTTCTCTAAAACTCTGGTTATCCTGCCCCTAAGTTTCAGAGAGAGAAAGAGAGAGATCTGGCTCAGAAGAACTGTTTTGTCAGGTAAAAATGGCTCATAAAGTATGTACAATTCTCATTTGATTATTTTCTGTAGAAAAACAGAAAAAATGGTTATAGGGACTTTAAATAAAACTTTCATTATATGCAAAGGAAATGGTACAAGCTACACACTAAGCTGTGTGTAGTTTTGAATTAAGTCAAGTAAAGTAAGGAAGCATCCAAGATAAGGCTTAAATACACTCTTCCCACTGGGGATCTGCTATCCCTGATTAAAAAACTGTAATGAAGCCAATCCTGGAAAAAGCGAGGTGCTAGCAAAAGGAACTTTCTCCATTTCCTCTTACAAATACCCACAGCAGGACTTTCACAGTCGCTAGGTAGTTACCTCTCTCTCTGTCTCTCTTTGTCTTTCTCTCACTGGATCTCTGTGTGTCTCTCTGCATCTGTCTCTAGATGTGTGTGTGTGTGTGTGTGTGTGTGTGTGTGTGTGTGTGTGTGTGTCTCTAATGCCCACCTCCTTCAAAAGACTGTGTGGAAGATAGTCACAATGTCCACACAAACCCCATATATTCTAGAATTCCTCGAGGTAGTATTTAATGTAGCCTAGAAATTACAAACTACTACAATTCTTCTGGTAGTGCTATTCAGACGTATGACTGCTCCATTTTAAACTAAACTAGGGAGAATACTTGAAGAATTCTAACTTCTAGCTCCCCTAGTAATGTACACTGTTTATCATCCAAATTCGCCATGTGTCAGAAAGCCACTGCTATGGCAGCTAATCAACAGCCTATACAATACGAGTCAGGGTCCTCATTCCAGTTCCAGACAACCAATGTCCAAGTCACCTATCACCTGTACTAGGGACATCTGGAGTCAAGAGTATCCCCATGAGGCTTAGTGAATGGCAAGACAGGCCAGAAGAGGGAAACCAGGACCTCCAAACAGACAGAGCCCAGGAGTACAGCTGGTGATGGTCTAGGGTCCTGGCTTTCACAGGAGGCAAAAAGATGATGATCTCGGGGCCCCAGGCAGCACACTAAGCCAGGAAGGAGATTATCTGGGGCTCCGTCACAGACATGGCAAAACCAGTCACCGGCAATAATAGAGTGAGCCAAATCAGATCTTTTTAAGACTTACTGGTGGTAGGAATAAACAAATACATGAAAATGCATAAAACTATGTATGGGAGGGGCGCCTGGGTGGCTCAGTTGTTAAGCGTCTGCCTTTGGCTGGGGTCATGATCCTGGAGTCCCAGGATCAAGCCCGCGTCAGGCTCCCTGTTCAGCAGGAGGATTGCTTCTCCCTCTCTCACACCCCCTGCTTGTGTTCCCTCTCTAGCTGTGTTTCTGTCAAGCAAGTAAATAAAATCTTTAAAAAAAAAAAAAAAAACATACGTATGGGAGAAAAATTCTAGAAATTATAAGATTAGGTATCTAGTTTCATGTTTACTCCTTACAAATGTAGGCAAATCACTTAACCTCACTCAGCCTATTTGGGTAGCTCCAAGGAGATAATACCCATCACATCTGTTGCACAGGTTTAATGGACAGATGTGACAAAAGGACAGGTGTGAAAGCAGTTTAAAAACCACAAAATTCTGGGGTGCCTGGGTGGCTCAGTTTGTTAAGTGACTGTCTTCGGCTCAGGTCTTGATCCGGGAGACCCCGGATCGAGTCCCACATCGGGCTCCCTGCTCGGCGGAAAGCCTGCTTCTCCCTCTCTCACTCCCCTGCTTGTGTTCCCTCTCTGGCTGTGTTTCTCTCTGTCAAATAAATAAAATCTTTAAAAAAAAAAACCCACAAAATTCTGAAACACACACACAGTGTTCTAGAACTGTGACATGGGCTTCTTTCCCCTTTGTTGCACACCTGAGGGATATTCTGGACTTATAAGAGGAACAGTGGTGCACAGTGCTTCAACTTTCACTATGGAGGGAAGTACAGAGGTATATGGCCTGGGAAAGTATCAGAATCTATGAGCTTTTAAAAGCCTCCTCATGCCAGACTCCAATGCCCCTTTCTCTCCCCCCAACCCCACAAACACACAGTGAGAGTCATTCTTCCAGTCCGAACAGAATTTTCAGTTATTCACTGTCAACACGATATTTGATTTATGTTGTAAGTTAAAGGACTAGAGACCACAAGGCCCATACATATACTTTCTTTGGCTACAGTGTGGCCTACACAGGTAGCTCGCTGCTCCTGCTCCCCAAATTACATATGCCCTGTATAGTTCTTAATATTTAAAAATCTGTAGAGTTCCATAAAGATTTAGTTTTCTAGAAACTCCTGAAAAATTAAAAAATCTAGCAATACTGGGTCCAAATTCCCACAAGGCAACACTCAAATTTTAGGGAGAATCAGAATCACAGAGAGATTGTTAAAACAAGGCAGAGGATCATAGGGGAAAAGAGGAAGAAATGAAACAAGTTAAAACCAGAGAGGGAGACAAACTATAAGAGACTCTACTCTTAGGAAACAAATTGAAGGTTGCTGGAGGGGAGAGTGGTGGGGGATGGGATGGTTGGGAGATGGACATTGGGGAGGGTGTTATGGTGAGCACTGGGTGTTGTGTAAAACTGATGAATCACAGACCTGTACCCCTGAAACAAATAAAACATTTTGTGTTAATTTTTTTCAAAAATCTTAAAAAAAAAAAAAAAAAACCATGGACTACAGGACTCTACATTCAGAATTTCTGATTCCATAGGTCCGGGATACCCTGAAAACCTGCATTTCTAACAAGTTTCCAGGCAATTCTGATGCTGCTGGTCCAGGGATCCTACTTTGAGAATTACTGTGCTGGATCACTGCCTGGGCTACTCCTGGTGAACAGAGATGCACACTCCAGTTTGCCATAGCCCCCACCACCTCCTACTACCAGTGACACAAGTTTTTTTGTCATTCACTGTGCTCTGTTGTTTTTCTTCACTAAATCAATGTGCCTGGCCTTAGAAGGCAAATCAATGTGCCTGGCATTCGAGTTAGCAACCTCTCCTACTTGAGGGCAATAACCCTGCCTTACTTCTACATCCACTTCTCCCTCTCCCTTACCCCTTCTCTTTCTGTGTCTCTCATACATACACACTCACCATCCCACAGTGTCTTAACAAAGTATTCAAATAAGGTAGTTGCCTTGACCTCTCACATTAAGTTGGAACCCTTCAAGGCCTGAGCTTGAAGGACAGTGAGACTTTTAAGCTAGGAGCCAGTCAGTCCTCTTTCCCCTTGTCTATTGGATCCAGACCTCAGAGCAGGTCTATGTTGCCTCAAATGTGGATGTGGGAGCAATGAATAAAGTAGCAAACTACACTGAGTCAGGCATTAAGTTCTCCTGAGACCCATATCTGTTATTTAGCTTCCCAGACCCCATACTTAGCCCCAAATCCTCTACAATGAGTTACCATCCAGGATTACTATCAGTTGAGTAATTCAACAAATGCCTTCATAAATTGGTTTTGTGATCACCAGCCCGAAGGCAGGGGACAGGCATAGGTCCCTTGTAACTTTCTTTTCTCTTTTGGGAATGAGGAGGAGCAGATGTAGAGGGAGAGAATCTTAAGCGGGTTCCATGCCCAGCACAGAGCCCAAGCTCACAATCCAGAGTTCATGACCTGAGCTGAAATCAAGAGTCAGATGCTGGGGCACCTGGGTGGCTCAGCTGGTTAAGCGACTGCCTTTGGCTCAGGTCATGATCCTGGAGACCCGGGGTCGAGTCCCACATCGGGCTCCCTGCTCGGCGGGAAGCTTGCTTTTCCCTCTCTCACTCCCCCGGCTTGTGTTCCCTCTCTGGCTGTGTTTCTCTCTGTCAAATAAATAAAATCTTTAAAAAAAAAAAAAAAAAAGAGTCAGATGCTTAACCGACTAAGCTACCCAAACATCCCTTAACTTTATTTTCTATGAGGCCATTAATGAAGACTTGGAACAAATTCTGCGCACATTTTGAAATCCATCAAAATGCAGGCTAGACTCTTCTCCCTAGTGTCCACCCTCTATCTACACATGCTCTAACTTGGATCTTGGGTCCTAAGCCATGGTTTGTGTAAAATGGTCTCAAATTTAATTTCCACTAAGAGTTTAAAAGTTTCTCTTCTCAATAATGAAATATAGGCAGTTCATTCCAGACGCTCTGTAAGGATTCCAGTCTTTAAGGCCAAGAAATTTTATCTTTCTTTTATGGGCTGACAGCAAATGAAAGAGTTTGTTTTGCCAAAAGGGGTACCAAAATAATATGTGAAGACCTGATTTCATTAAAATATTCTTGAAATACAATAAAAAAGAATAAAACACCTAAATTAGCTGTTAGAGGCCTTTCTTGCACTGTCAAAAAGCCTCAGAGCAGTATTATTATCACTTCCATTTTATGGAAAAGGGCTCTGAGGCTTATAACCATCTACCAGGATTATACAGCTATCTTCAAAGACAGAGTCAAACACTCTCAAGCCCATGACCTCCCCATTACCAATTCATCTTCACTATCCACAGTCTTACACCAAGGGCATGTCTTCCCTCTACACTGCCTCTAAAAAGTTTAAGAACTCAAGCGGCTGAATATGGCCCAAACGTTACAGTACAAAATAGAAGACCGGATGGTGAATGCTTCTTAAAACAATGAGAGAAACAGAGAATCAACACATAGTGAATCAAAGCAAAGATATGCAAACATACTTTTATAAGTGACAAATGACTCCTAGGCAAGAAAGGCTTTGCTTGAATGTAATAACAAACCTTTAAAAGGAACAGATCCCTCAGAAGGAAATAGAGAGGTAGAAACACAAGTAAAAGAGCCTGAGACAAAAGTTATCAAAGCCCATTAAGCACTCTCCAAGACTTTTGGCCTTTAAAGAAAAGAGATGCCTAAATTTCAGGAAGCCCAAAAGCCATGAAGGGAAAGACCAACAGATTTAACCACATAAATAATTAAACATTTCTGTAAGGTAAAGGATACATTAAAAAAATCAAGACTTGTGAACATAAAAGAGAAGAACCTATTTGAACACATGTTAGAAAAAGGGTTACTATTACCACTACCATAAACATCCCTCCACCAAAAAAATGATCAAGGACAAGTAACTCAACAATAACAAAAAATGCACAGGGAGAGGAAATGAATAGATAGATCATAGAACAGGAAATGCAAATATCTCAAAAACATACAGAAAAATTCTCAACCTCACCTGCAGTCTGGAAACATACCAAAATAAAGGAGCACTGTTTTTATTAACCATGGTGCAGGGGGAAAAAAAAAAACAACAAAACCTAAAAATATCAGTACATCAAGACTAGTAAGGGTACAGGGAAACAGTATCCCACATTTCTTGAGGGGTATAAGAATGCTACATATGGGGGTGCCTGGGTGGTTCAGTCTTTAAGCGTCTGCTTTGGCTCAGGTCTTGATCCCAGGATCCTGAGATTGAGCCCCACATCGGGCTCTGGGCTCGGCAGGAAGCCTGCTTCTCCCTCCCCCCCATCCCTCCTTGTGTTCCCTCTCACTGTGTCAAATAAATAAAATCTTTTTTTTAAAAAAAAAGAAGAATGCTACATAATCCTTGAATCATAATTCCGCTCTGTATAATAAAAATAAATACACCTCCCAAAAAATAAGTATGCCCCCAAATCCATGTTTAAGTGGACCCATGCAGTTTAAACCTGCACTGCTCAGGGATCAACTGGATTTCTTTGTAAACTTCCATTCAGGTCTCCAAGTGGTATAACACTTAAAACAAATTCATAGGTAAGCTGATCACACTTAAGTTACATACAGTAAATATAGATGATAGGAGATAATGGTTTCAATTCATTAAAGTTACCATGTTGACTAGAATGCTTATTTAATGATGCTAGGAGCTGGGGGTATCAAGTTTAGACTCATTTTGTCTTTACACCAAAGAAGAAAACAGCAAGATTCTTTCCCCACTTACTTTTTCACCCTGTAGTCAAACAGAGAATAGTCCCCCAACATGCCAGGATATAGATGTCTTATGATCTTTACTTAACTTCTTGACATCTTTGACTTAATTTTTATTTTAAAAATATTGCACTAAAATATACCTTGATTATGGAACTATTGGGCACCCTCTTAGATTCTGAGTATGAAATTAATGCCTCACTGCCATAGTTCCAGTCCTGTCTTGCATCTTCAGTGCGCAAGTTCAGATAACGTAAAAAATGTTCAATACTAAAATAAATCTAGATAACAAAACTTTCTCATAGTTGTTTTTCCATGGTAGCCTGTAGGTTAAAAAAAAAAAAAATGTAGCACATAATGTCATTCATGGTGAGGAAGTTCAAAGTTTTGGAACAAACTGATGATAATGATGTATATTTTTAATTTATGCCACTTCAAATTTATTGTCTGAGACGTGTAGGCAGATATCTGCCAAGCTGCAGTATTAGCTGATGGCCAATATTTTCTAAAATATCAAGGCATGCCACGGCTATGCCCTTTAGCACTTCTATCTGGGTTATTTTTAATCAACAAGAAAATAATTCAGAATTGATGACATTTATGAAAACAATAGGAGTTAACTTTCTTGTTTGAAGACACCAGTTAGGCTAATTGAACATAAAATCTTCATAAAGTAAGTGCTCTCTACAAGGGAAGAACATTCAATAATGCAAGAAAAATAAATGTATTTAAAACCATAGTAATAACTTACTCATCAACTGTCACTTAGGGGTTACTTTGTGTTATATCAGATAATGACAAACTAAGATGTAAGCTGAAGGTATAGTCAGGAGAAAAAATTCATATAAGGAACAACCTCTGAATAAATCATCATGCTGAATACTAGTCCATCATTTTTTTTAAAGTGTTGAAACGTGTTACATAATTATTGAATAAGATTGGACACATTTGTTTCCAAAACAAAGTAAGCTAGCAAATAACCCACATAGTCACTTTGATAACTGGGGTGCAGTGATATGCATTTCTGGAATGGAAATATAAATGATTAGCTAAGCTATATTTTACATGTAGCTCAGCTTGTCAAAATTTAAAGTCTTTACAACGTACATAACAATGAATGCCTACTTATTTAAAACCTTACATAATTAAAAAGTCATGATTAAGGCATTCACAGTTATCCTGACGATGTTTTGTTTGGATTTTGTTTCAAAATGAATGAATGAATAAATGAGACTTCTAACCTCAAATCCCACTTTGGAGAATTACATATTGAGGCATTTTAAGGAGTAGGGGGAAAAAAAACCCTCAACATTCACCAGTTTATTCAGACTGAATAAATTCTGAATATCCCATATAAACACTGTGTAGTTATTAAAAAGAATAAAAATAGCACTGTTTGGGAGGTAGTAAAAGGCACTAGCTAGCCCTGTGGATTCAAGAGCCACACCGCCCAAATTCAAACTGCTGCTCCCACAATCACTAGCTATGTAACTGAGGACAAATTAATCATATCTCAGTTCCTAATCTACCCACTGGAGATAACAGTACCTCTCTCATGCGGTAGTTGTGGAGTAAATGAGATAAAACATAGGACCTGTCATCTAGCACACACTCAAATGATGTCCATACTTTCTAGGGAAGTGGGGGTGAGAACTGTACCATTTGATAGCACAGGTCTATTTTAGTTAAAAATACTTACAGCACTGGGGTGCCTGGGTGACTCAAGTCAGTTGAGCATCAGGCTCATGGTTTTGGTTTAGATCATGATTGCATGGGTCAGGAGATGGAGTCCCACATCTGCCTCTGCACTCAGCAGAAAGTCTTGAAAGAGTCTCTCTCCCTACCCCTCCCCTGACCCATGCTCATGCTCATACTCTCTCTCTCTCAAAATTAATAAATAAATCTTTAAAAATATTTTAAAGCATTTATTATAGTTGAGCATTTAGAGCATAAAAATATTTTTAGCACACTATATGTGTATGTGTTTGGCGGTGAGGGAAAAGAACATTTCAACTTTTTCTTTGCACATTTCTGTGTCATTTGGCTTGTGGCAAAGAACATGTATTGCTTCTGTAGTTTGGAAGAATAATCCAATAACTTTTTGGAAGTGGGGTGGATGACAGTGGTAGCAGGAATGGAGGATACAAAAGCATAATTAAAGACTGGGGAGTGAATCTGGAAACTGAGAAGTCTGGCAGGTTGGAGCAAAGAATGTGCAACAGAGAGCAGCAGGTATAATATGGCTGATGGTGACCAAAGGAAGATCGTGTGTTCAAGGAAAAGGAGTGTGGACAGTATCCAGATGTTCGTGAAAAATTCTATAGAAAAAAGAAAGGCAAAGTATTGGCTGTACCCTGGCAATAAGAAAGATGAATTCCACCTCTCCATCAAAACACAAACTTTTCTGTGGCTCCCTTTTACTCCTTATCAGGATAAAGTCCAAACCTAAGTCCTTGGGTCTTATCACCAGCCTTCTCACTCCACCCTACTCCAACCTCAAACTCTGCTCCAGCCACAGTTTAATACTTGGGAGTCTTTAGAAAGTTCTACTTTCTCCAGGTCCTAAGACCTTTGCTTAGGTTGCAGCTTCTGCCAGCAGTGTCCTTCCCCCATGCCATTCTTGTTCTGCCTGGCTAACTCCTCAGAGCTCAGCTAAAATGTTCTATGTCCTGGGAAACTCACTTCAGTCTCCCCAGGCTCAGTTTCCCCTCTAGGTCCTCCCATATCATCCTGGAACTAACCTAAAAAGAGTACTTTTGACATTTATTCGTAACTGTTTATTGTCTGCCTTGCCAACTGGGCTGGAAATCCATTAAGAGCTGGTACTTGATATTATTCCTTGCTCATTGTTCAGTACCCAACACAGAACACAAAACACAGAGATCTATAAATAAAAAATATAAATAATAAAACAAATAAACAATATTTTTATCTTTAACTATACAAACCATCTAATCCCCTTTCTTGTATTCCATGTTTTCCGAAAAAGTGTCTGCTTTAATTTCCTGTCTTATATGTGTTAGCCCATAGGCAGAGAATCCTCAACAGGTCCTATCAGTGAAAGACTGGGTCCATATGACAGTCATATTGTTCACTGAAAACTGACAAACTGGCATAGCGATTTTATATGTCAATCTTGTATCTTGGTTAATTTAAGTACTGCCCTAGAGGAAAAAACCTCCATGTGCTGGCAAAAGCAGATATCTGAGCATTCCAAAAAAAGGGCCACAAGGGCAAATTACTATAGCAAAGGCCTTTTGGAAGGACTTTCCTGCTTATATCTGGACCTTGATTCACTCATTCAGCAAATTTAGTAACTGACACCAAATGGCAACCCTCATTCTAAGCTATGACAATACAGCAGGAAATAGGATAGACAAGCTCTACCATCAGAGAATCACATTCTACTGGGGATTAGCAGAGGGACAGATAATAAACATGTAAACATAAGATAATTTAAGGTAGTGCTAAATGCTGTAAGTCAAATTAAGCAGGATTACAAATGATTAAAGTTGAGGGAAAAGAAGTGAGAGCTCCTTAGACATATGATCAGGGTAAGGCTTCTCTGAGGGGTAAACATCTGAGTTGAGCACTAAGTGATAAGAATATGCTTAGGCATTAGAAAATCTGGGAGCAGAGGATTCTAGACCTACAGAAGAACAAATGCAAAATCTCTAAGATAGGAATAAGCTTGGAATATTCAAACAAAGATAGAAAATCAGTATGGCTGGAGCATAATGAGCAAGAAAGGTCATATGAGATCAACCAGAGAGCTGGTATAGAACAGATCATATAGGCCATGATAAGGAGTTTGGGTTTTATTCTGATGCAAAAGAAAGATATTAGTAAAGTATAAGTAGGGAAGTAATAGAATCTGATTTATATTGTTAAATGGCGAATAATAAAGAATGAACTCTAAGAAGGCAAGAGTGGACAAGAGGCTGTTGTCGTGGTCCAAGCCAGAGCAACTGATAGCTTGTACTAGGATAATAGCAGTAGACCTGGTGGGACAGGTGGTTGGTCAGGTTTGTGATAATATTTTGGAGACAGAGTCAATAGGATTTGAATTTAAATTACATGTTGGAGGCAAGAGGAAGAGAAGAATCAAAATTGTGATCTTTTGGCCCTTCTTGTTAGAAATTCCTACACCCAGGGTGCCTAGGTGGCCCAGCGTGTTAAGTGTCTGCCATCAGCCCAGGTTGTGATCCCAGGGTCCTAGGATCAAGTCCTGCATCCAGCTCCCTGTTCAGCGGGGAGTCTACTTCTCCCTCTGCCCTCCCCCCCACCCATGCTTGCGTTCTCGCTCTCTCTCTCTCTCTCAAAAATAAATAAATGAATAATCTTCAAAAAGAAACTCCTGCACCTATTTGCTCTTAAAAATCAGTGTTCTGGGGTGCCTGGGTGGCTCAGTTGGCTGGGCGACTGCCTTCAGCTCAGGTCATGATCCTGGAGACCCGGGATCGAGCCCCACATCGGGCTGCCTGCTCAGCGGGAAGCCTGCTTCTCCCTCTCTCACTCCCCCTGCTTGTGTTCCCTCTCTGCCTGTGTTTCTCTCTGTCAAATAAATAAAATCTTTTAAAAAAAAAAAAATCAGTGTTCTGCTGGAGAACTTCTTTTCAATAACCACAACAAAAATTTCTGCTAATGTATGACAATATTTGAATTACCCACATTAATTTATTATAGAGAATTAAAGAAGCTTATTTTGTGTTAAACTAAAGCTTTTAAGCTTCTGGGTTTTTTTGTTTTTGTTTTTTGCAATCTAGAACATAGTTCATTTTCTAAAGACCCAAATACTTATAGAACATAGGTTTATATCCCTTTATAAAGTGTCATTTCCTTAAGAGCCAAGGTGCCCATCAACAGATGAATGGATAAAGAAGATGTGGTACATATATACCATGGAATATTACGCCTCCATCAGAAAGGACGAATATCCAACTTTTGTAGCAACATGAACTGGACTGGAAGAGATTATGCTGAGTGAAATAAGCCAAGAAGAGAAAGTCAAGTATCGCATGGTTTCACTTACTTGCAGTGCATGAGGGGTAACCTGGAGGACAGTGGGAGAAGGAAAGTAAATGGGAACTAAGGTAATCCAGGGAGAGAAACGAAACAACAGAGACTTTGGACACAGAAACAAACTGAGGGCCTTGGAGGGAGGGGGTGGGGGATGGGAGAGCCTGGTGGTGGGTACTGGGGACATCTAATGCGTGGAGCACTGGGTGTGGGGAATGGGGAATGAATCTTGGAACACTGGAAAAAAAATTTAAGTAACAATAAAAATAAATAAATAAATAATAAAAATTAAAAAAATAAAAATAAAAATACTGGGAAAAAAATAAAGTGCCATTTCCTTGAAATATTATAGATCTTTATGTCCAGAGCTTCTATTAGTTATCACTTCCTTATTTTGCTTACAATCTTATTTTCTCATATTATGGCCATACTTTTTATCACTGTTTTATGAATGTTAACATTCGGCTTAGGAAGCCAGGTAAATTATAGGACAAGAAGAAACAGAATGGCAAGCCTGATTTCCTTAGTCAACCCCTTAATGTATTCATTCACCTTCTGTAGAACTCAGGAGATATTATGTCTTAAAGAACTGTTCAAGGCTACAGAGTGATTGTTTTTCTCCTGAACTTAACTCCTCGGATGTTGTATATATTGCCTGTTGATAGTCTCTTAGAAAATAACATTTAGAAAATAAACTACACTTATGACTATGCACAAATCTATAAATATATACAAAATATTATTAGAAAAATAGTAAACAGGATTGAATATAACTTCATAGCTAAAAGAACTTACAAAAATTCACAGTACATATTTATTGTGTTAATAGTCAGAGCACTGTGGGGTTTTTTTTAAGATCTTATTTATTTGACAGAGAGAGAGAGATCACAAGTAGGCAGAGAGGCAGGCAGAGAGAGAGGAGGAAGCAGGCTCCCCGCCAAGTAGAGAGCCCAATGCGAGCCTCGATCCCAGGACCCTGAGATCATGACCTGAGCCGAAGGCAGAAGCTTAACCCACTGAGCCACCCCAGGCACCCAAGTCAGAGCACTGTTAAGGATGGAAAATATTTAGGGGACACAATGAACCATATCCCTCCTCCTACCAAGTTGTGAACCAACTGAAAAACAGGCAAAAGAGTAGACAACTGAGAACTATCACTCTTATTGATAAAGCTGATGCTGGGAACAAGGCAGCATCAATGGGCCTCCCAACACTGAACCCTGGGACCAGGCATACATACCACTGAGTCACAGACTGACAGAGCAGGACAATAGAAACTCTTCCCTCCACCCATTTCCAAGACTTGTCCCTGCAAAATCTGCAGTATAAAAAAACAGACCAGAAGGCATGATTGCTGATGGCAGCATCACAACAGTGAGGCTGGCAAGGGGCTGAGCTTTTTCACCTAGTTTCTTCCATCCAGCATCTTGCCAATGGGGAAGACACCAAGAGACCCAACAAGCTAAGAGCATTAATAGAAACCCCTGCAACTACACCACATTGCCCATATAATTTTATTGTCTTAATCTTAGTAGTCTTCAAACTGGAGTCAGTCTACCATAAGATTCTACAAGTACTTTCCAAGGAGAACACAATTTTTAGGAAGTCAATTCCATTTATTCAACTTTTACCTACTGTTTCCTAAAACTGAGCAGTCGAAAATGTAACTGAGGTTGAAATGTCACAACAATTCTGTTTTGCCAACTCCCTTTAAAAATCATTCTTTTCACACATACAAAAAACAAGCATCCTCTCACTCATCCCAGATATCACTATGGCAAATATTCCCATGTACAAAAAGCCTCTGAGTCACCACACAAAAGAACAATTCTAATATCAATGTCAATATTTAATTTAATTGAGACATGACAAACCTATAGTAAGATTTCCTGATTTTCCTTACCTTATACACATTCTGTTAAAAGAGAAGCACGGAACAGAGGTTCTAAAAGAAGATTAAACAACATAAAAATATTCTAAAAATTAAAAACCAAAAGATGTGCTCAATTTGATTATGACCCTCCCAATTTTCCAGGGAGAAATGAGTTCAGATATTAAATTATCTTGTTCTTCTAAGTTATAGCCCAAAGTAATCAGTACCAGCTTTCTATGAAATCTAAAATTATTAATGTCCAACACTGGACTTTCATGATCTTGTGAATTAAATTTCAAACAACAGGTTTTGCCATTCCCTGGTATAAGGACCTATTTAGATGTCCAGGCTGCCACATTGTTTACTCAGAAAAACAGCTCCAGGAAATATAGGCAAACAGCCCCTGGAAAACAAAGGGGAGCCAGACTGGGGGAGATGCCCAATCACTTAACCCCCTTAATTTCCCAGACCCTGAGCAATGGAGATGCAAATGGCTGGTTCCCGGTACTTAGGACCAGGTGGAAATGCCCAAACAGTTAATCCCCTTAACCTACCGAACCTGACCAATGTAGATCCCCTGGTAAACCACTCCGTAGGAATTATGAGCTTAACAGTTTAAATGTATTCATCATCACAGCAGAGTGAAAGAATTAACTCAGGCAAGTTACATGAGTCAGGTGAGCTCAGGTCAGCTCAGGGTGCAGTTTTCCCCTATAAATGGTCACTCTCTCTTTCGGGAAGTGACCCTGGCCCGGGCCAGTAAAATTCTGATGCTTGGCGCAAAATAAAATTTTGCTTAACCTTCGCTTTTATATCAGCCTCGTTCCTTCGACCTCGGACCCTATTACCTGGCAATGAACTTAGCTCCTAAAACTGAAGCTCCCCTTCCCCCAAAGGGCTTATCTTGTTAAACTTACCCCAAACATCCCCTGGCAAGGGCAGGTCCCTATGAAACCTATGATATGAAGTAGCAGAGCAGAAAGCACACCTTCTGTGGTAGACTGGGAAGTGGGGAGAGGGAGAAGGTGGGCTGTACATGCCAAACTTACACATCAGGAAACTTGCTAGTAGCACTGGAATAGAGTATTGAGAGTTATCATAGTGGCACCCACTCCATACTTCAAGAAACATCTGATGTAGGAAAGAGGTGTTTTCCCCTAAAATAAAGAAATAGAATAGAATTATAAGAAATAGGCTCTCTTATTTAAGAAATATTTATTGAGCACAAATTTCTGAGCTAGATTTTCTGGGAGACTCATAAGTGAATCAGAGCGAGATGCTGCCTAATGACCAACCACTAGCATTTGTAACATATATGTATATGAATGTCACATATTTTAGGTTTTTGCTGCATCAGTGCCCTACCTCCAGTACCAATTTTTGTATTAGTGTAGATTACGCTTTGTTTGCTAGCAAATAACTACAAATATCTCAGTGCTTTATAATAGCAGAGATGTATTTCTCATTCATACTACTGTGTATGTGAGCTGAAGGCTCTTTTCCACTTTGTCCTGACTCTAGGACCCTCACTGACAGAAGCAGCCACCATTCGTAACATTATTAGGGTGACAACTTAAAGAAGGCCATAAATTCTTTGTCATTCTTCTCCCCAGTCTCCATCAAGAGGTGGAGTTTGTTTCTCTACCCTTTGACACTGAGCTGACTCTGTGAATGCTTTAACCAATGTAATGTGTTCTTTCTAGGCATAGGACTTATAAGACCTGGAAGCTTTTTTTTTTAGATTTTATTTATTTGACAGAGAGAAACACAGCTAGAGAGGGAACACAAGCAGGGGGAGTGAGAGAGGGAGAAGCAGGCTTCCCGCTGAGCAGGGAGCCTGAAGCAGAACTCGATTCTGGGACTCCGGGATCATGACCTGAGCTGAAGGCAGATACTTAATGACTGAGCCACTCTGGCGCCCCAAGACCTGGAAGCTTTTACACTTCTGAGAGTCCTGAACCACCATTAATTAATAAGTCAGGCTACTCTGCTGGAAAAGCCATGTGAGGGGAGGCTCTGGAATAACAATGTGAAGAAGAAAGGCTTGGCCATTCTAGCATCCCAGGCAAGCCCCCTAACTAATCCAGCCCCAGAAAATACATGATTAGAACCTGGCCATGAACCCATTCAATCCACAAAACCATTAGTAACAGTACAAGCAGTTACTGTTTTAAGTCATTAAGATTTGAGGTGGTTTGCTATGCAGAGATAGTTAACTAAAACATTCCCTCACTGTGCCAAAAGGAAAGGCAGTGTGGGTATGAGAAACTGTGCATTCTTAAAGCTTTTACTTGGAAGTGACACAGATGACTTCCAATCACATTTCACTGGCCACAGTGAGTTCGAAAGAGTAGGGAAATGCAAGTCTACTATGTGTGTAAAAAAAAAAAAATGGAAGTATCTGGTGGCTAATACTACTATCTCCCAGAGAAAAATCAGGGCTGAAGAAGTACATCCCCCACAGATAAGACAAATAAATCAGTAAGTAGATAAAATGTCAAGAAAAAA
Organism: Spilogale gracilis; assembly: GCA_004023965.1. NCBI lineage: Eukaryota > Metazoa > Chordata > Mammalia > Carnivora > Mephitidae > Spilogale > Spilogale gracilis. Next base: position 27,692 of record PITA01010329.1, read on the forward strand.
GAGTAATAAGAGAAGAAAAGAACATAGATAAAGACAAATGCTTGTAAGTGACCTCTGGGCAAGGTAGGGATGCATATAAGGAAGAAAAGAAAGGTGGAAAAGACTCAGAAAAGAAACATCTACAGAGGCAAAAGGAGACATGTAGGGATCCAAAGGAGAGTTTTAAGAACAGAACAGTCAAGAAAAACATAAAATAAAATGGATGGTATAGGGAAGGAATTTGTAGATATTCAGATCAACGTGAGCTGATATAGTCACAAGCCTGGGACCAGGTAGAATTAGAGAAGGAAATGAAAGATAATAGAATTTGGATGGTTGGCAAGGAAAACGAAGGGCACTCTCACTGAGTAAAGATAGTAAAGTCTTGAAGTGGGGAATAAATTTAGCAATTGGTAGAAGAGGGAATAGATATTGTAAAGGGAAATACATCAGTGTAATAAAAGTTATGTGTAAAGTAGATTACATTTGCTGCAGAAGGGTAAGACAGGGAAGCCATTTGTGGATTTATGGAGACCTTTGACTGCCAACTGAGATTTCTGAGTTATTTCCTTTAAATAGCTGAGCACCACTGGAGATACGAGTAAAGGAAATCAGTATACAGGACTAGCCATGTGGAATGAAGAAAGGAAAGACAGAGCAAGCCATCAGTCAGAAAATTACACTATTCAAAGCAGAGTATCTTACCGGGAAAAACTGTTACCTGGTCGGGGGTAGAGGGGAGCTCCATTCTAGACCAGTTCAGGAGGCCTAGAATAAGTTGCTCAGAGAACTGAAAAACAAAAGCGGGGGGGGGGGGGGGAGAGTATCAAGGATGGAGTTGAGATATTTATTTTATCAAGGATATAAAAAAAATTGTTTAACTTTTTTACTTCCATGGCAGACAAGGTTGGTTACCTATCCAACATTCCCCACCCTCCTTTCTTGTCAACAGAACTTCAGTGCTGCTCAATTCCTCTCTTCCCTCCACACCAATCACAGAAAAGAAATCTACACATATATAATTGAGCTCCAAGGTAAATCCTGAATGGTTTAAGCCAACTAGTTTAACCACTCAACTAGCATCATCCTTCTAGGAAGTGTGTGCAGTGGGAAGAGGGTTGGTTCTTTTGGTGCCCCAATGCCAGAGCTGTGCTACTGACATTTAATGGGAAGAGATCAGAAATGCTAAATGTCCAGCGATGCATGCCACACTCCTGCATAAAAAAACTGCCAAAAGCTAGATAAACTCTTACCAATCATGATAGTCCCAAGCTCCCTGTCAGTTACTTTTCAGGGAATAGTAACCCACTGGTCAAGAACATAGAAGTAGTGGACTGCTCTGAAATCTCTGAGGTGGTTTCTTCCTGCTGTTGATGTCATCCCAACTGTATGACACCTGGGGCTGCTACAAGCATCCATCTTCTCCCCAAAACCAGTTTCGTCCCAATCATCCTGTTTCAATCATTGGCATTTCCTGCTACCAAGTCCTCAAGCAGTTTTGGCTTTTAACCATTAACCTCAGGATGACTACTCAGATTTGCCTGGGACAATCTAATTTTAATCTTGTTCTCCAGGTATATAGTGCCCCCTTTCAGTTCTAGAAATATTCTAGATTGGAGGCTAGATTATATGGTCACTTACTTACTTTTCCCAACTAAATGCTGTTCATTCTGCTTCAAGAAAGTACCTTTAAAGCAGAGATAAGCAAACTATGGCCTGTAAACTCTTTCTATACCTCTAGAGATTAAAAAAAAAAAAAAAAACGGTTTTTACATGTTTAAATGGTTGGGGGAAAAATCAGTATTTCATGACACCTAAAATTTAAGTGTCCATAAATAAGTTCTCTTGGACAATCATGCTTATTCCTTTAAGTATCTTTCATGACTGGCTTATTATAACACAGAGGAATGATTATGAAAGTGCCTAAAATACTAATGTTTGGCCCTTAAAAGAAAAGCTTGCAGACCCCTGCTCTAACGCCACTTAGGTTCTAAGTTTCCTAATTTCTTGCACAAATATCATAGCCTACTAACTTCTTTTCCATTCTTTTCTCACTCCAATCCTTAATATCCCTGGTAGATCATCTCTCTAGAGAAATTTTCATCTTGTCATTTGCCACTGTTAAATCTTCAATGGCTCCTCCAAAATGGGGAGTATTAAGTCCAAGCCTATCCGTTGACTAAAGACTACCAACCTAGTTTTCCAGACTTTGCTCCTCCTGACTACTTAAAGCTTAAATGGACCATTTGCCATTTCCCTAATAAGTACTTTAGCTCCTATCACACGCCCCCATTGCTTGTCCATGTGTCTCCTCCATCGCACTGGTTCCTCGCGATTAAACTAAAACTGTTACTTCCTTAATACACCTTCATTCACACTGTGGTTCACAGCAGGTTGTTTCAGAGGAGGGCGTGAAGGAACTCACAACAGAGGAAACAGAATGGGGCAGCAAAGAGCAAGTCAAAGGAGTTGAGTGCTTGAGGTAAGGGGCCCAGAATGAGGCTTCAGAGGTGACATTTAAACCTGATTTTTTAAGGACTTGGGAGTCCACAAACTGTAAGGACTTTTAAATAAAGGTCTTTTAAATAAGGCTGAATAAGAAAACAGAAGGAACACCTCATTCTATGCACCTCCCTACCGCCACGGACTATGATGTAAGGAATAACACCTTTCTTTACTCTAAAGCCTAAAAGAAAATTCTACAACAGCAGCCGTGACCAAGTGACCAAAACCATCCGAGAGTGGCTGCTCTGTGCCAGCGCAGACGCAAGTAGATTCCCGATGTTAAACAATCCCTGTGAAGGCTCTATGAACTCATTCTGCGCCAGGAAGACTCCAGCCGGTCGCCAAAACTTTTGGGTGGTAGCTTTGCGCGCCCACGCTCAAGGCTTCCGGACAGGAGCGACGGCGCCGGGGTGAAAAAGAGACGCCCCTCAATAGTTTGCGCCAACAATTAAAAACTGTGTCTTGGCCTCCCGCAAGCCACCAACCTACGCCCTCGAAAAGGCGACCCGACCAGATCCGCCTCCGCGGCGGCCTCGGCGCACGTGAAGTCCCCGTGCGGAGCTACGTGGAAAGGCGGGAGTTCGCGGATGCGAACCCAGGCCTGGGAAGGGAAGCTATTCCGGGGCGCACGCGCATAGCGAGGAATCAGGAGGAGCCTGCCTCCCAGAGCGGGTGCAAAGGAAAGGAGAGCGCGTGGCGCTCCGGAATCCGCGCACGCGCTGTAGTCTCACTTGGCCTTTGCGCGCGCGCGGCGGGTGCAGCATCTTTTCCTCAGGCCCGCCCCCCTTTTCTACTTCGGCTAGCAGAGGCGACGAGCGAAAGCAGGGAAGTGTGGGGCGAGGTGGGCGGGGCGTCGCACGCGAGCGCGGCCTGCTAAAGAAGGGAGGGGGAGGGAGAGATCCAGGACAACGTTACTCCGTCAACACCCAATGGAGAGCAGGATTGACCCCGCCCCCTCCCCTCATGTTATTGGCTGGGAGGACACAGATGGGCGGGGTTGGCCGTGGGGTTGGGGAGGGCAGGGGGCGGGGAGGAGGAGGAAGGCGCTGGCGGGCAGTGATGGCGGCGGGTGATGGGGACGTGAAGCTAGGCACCCTGGGGAGTGGCAGTGAGAGCAGCAGCGACGGCAGCAGCGAGAGCCCCAGCGGCGCGGGAGCGGCAACAGAAGGGGGCGGCTGGGCGGCAGCAGCGTTGGCGCTTTTGACGGGGGGCGGGGAGATGCTGCTGAACGTGGCGCTGGTGGCGCTGGTGCTGCTGGGGGCCTACCGGCTGTGGGTGCGCTGGGGGCGGCGGGGTTTAGGCGCCGGGGCCGGAGCGGGCGAGGAGAGCCCCGCTGCTTCTCTGCCTCGCATGAAGAAGCGGGACTTCAGCTTGGAGCAGCTCCGCCAGTACGACGGGTCCCGCACCCCGCGCATCCTGCTCGCAGTCAATGGGAAAGTCTTCGACGTGACCAAAGGCAGCAAGTTCTACGGCCCGGGTGAGGAGTTGGAAGGGGAGGGAGAGGACCTTCTGCAGCTCAGGTGCGAGCCCCTTCTGATGGGGAGGCCCCTGGGCACTGGGTTAGTTTGCCAAGCCTTCTCGACGTCTGGACCCCTACGCCTTGGCTGCTGCACCTGGGACGATCCGCCCCATACACACCCCAGCCGCGGGCACCTACAGCTTACCCCCTCCCGAAGTCCCGGGTTCAGTGTCGCCCCAGGAACCGGCTCTCAGCTTTCATCTTTCTCCCATCCCGTTCCTCCACGAAGCTTTTTCTTGCGCTGAATTTTTCAAGATCGTTTCAGTTGTCGCCCGTCGCGCTGGCCCACAACCTTCCCTGAGCTTTCTGATTCCTGGGATGGGTGGGGGCAAGAGGGACGGGAGATACCAGAAGTAGGGACCCAAAGTTGTAGGCCAGGTAATTCACAGCTTTCCTTTATTTACTCTTTTTTTTTTTTTTTTTTTTTTTACCACTGATTGCCCTTTTCTCTCTACTATTTGCCATAAGGCCACGTTTAGGTACACGTAGTTCCAAGTCCCCACCGTTTAGCTTGTGAAGTCTGGGCATATAAGCAACACCTCATACTCTATTTTTTTTAAACCAGTTTTAGTATGAAGATGCTTTCCAAGATTAACAGTGTATGTAGGATGAGGACAGACCAGAATGTAGATCTTAATAAAGACTGGGAAGGATAGTCTCCCTGAGTTTTGGGGGTGGAGCTCAACTACCCAGCAGGCGGGCCTGTCTGGTTTCTTTTTTCCTCTTTTTTTTTTTTTTAATTTGATAGTAGGAAGGCAAGTATTCAAATACACGTTGGTAATGACTTACTGTGTTTTCACTGAGCAGAAAAAAACTTAAAAGAGCTACAAATCCACACCCTAATGCACCAGTTCTGCAAGATAAAAATTCAGAAACCCTTCCTTTACAGTGTAGTTATAGCATTCATTTCAGATTATGCTAATAAACTTCCGTTCAGACTCATGGGACCTGCTGATATACAGTAGAATTGATTATGTAGTAATTAATTCTAAGCTATAAAAAATTGACTACAATAAAAAATAAATAATAAAATTAGAGACCTAGAGTGACCTGGTGTTCGAAAGAATACCTCCAAGCCCTAAAGTCAGGGGGGTTGGTTGGCAAGTCTAGAAAACAAGTTGGCTTTCTTCTTGATTTAATCTGTTAGTACATGCGATTTATTGGCACTTGCAAATATGTACTTCTAATTTCAGTGCTTGGTGGCTGGAATATATTTTAGAAGTGCTCTGGTTTGCTGTTAAGTGGTATAGAGATAAGAAATTGGAGATTTTATGTGTTGAGCTGTTTAATTTCTTAATTGCTTGTATTTTTGTGTGTAGATCTACATTCAGTTTAACCAAGTCTTAGATAGTGTTTCTGGTTGTGTAAATATGAAAAGCAGATGTCTACCTGCCTTCGGCTCAGGTCATGATCCTGGAGACCTGGGATCAGCCCTGCATGGGCTCCCTGCCTGGCGGGAAGCCTGCTACTCCCTCTTTCACTTCCCCTACTTAACTCTGCTGAAACAGTTAATACTTCTGTTGTTGTTGTTACTTTAAAGTATATGGTACAGGAGAATAGGGAATAAGGCAAAGCACAGTAATTAAATGGACAGACCAAATTAAATAGTTAATTTTTTTACATGAAGGATTTACACAGTATTTTGTATCTGAAGTTTTTTTCCTCATTGATACTCAAAGGTATGTGCAGAGATTAGAAATTGTGTACAGGTTTAGATTTTTTAATATGGCATTACCCAACTAAAAGATCTGCTTTTGTAGCCCCTGTCTAAACTGACAATAAAACAAAGTATTAGTGCAAAGAAGCATATTAGTCCTCACACATTATGCCTTGCCACTACCTGAAAATAGTTAGGAAAGGTTGTCCTAGACACAGATTAGCAGCCTCCAGTGGCAAATGTTCTGCAACAGAAATTACAAATTAAGATGAGAGTCAGAGATGTGGTGGAAATAGCCTTTGTGTGCCTTGAGCATTGAAAGGGCTCCTCAGATAACAAGGGAGAAGTCAGTTTTAGGTTGGCTTCCACCAGTTCCCAGTTAAAGTAGCCTAGGAGTAATTACTTATTTTCTAAGTATTTATTGATCAACCTAGTAGATGTGTTTGGAATGTTATATTATGGAAAGGAACTTGAAAGTGGCCCGATCATTTATGGGCTTGGAATATATTGATATTTCACATTAATAGAAGATGTAACACTTTTTCCAAAAGTCTTCAAGCCAAATTTCTGACTTTGAGAAAACATAAATTCAGTTTGGGTTTTAATTTTTATTTTCATCCTCAAGTCAGTTGAGCACTTTGTAACAGAATAATTCAGAAGCTATGATCTTAGCCTGACAATCTTAGTAGCTTGAAAGAGTGAGGTCAGAAGCCAGAAAACCTCATTGCCATGACTAGCCAATATCTACTCTCATTTCACAGTATTGGTCTCACAGTTAAAAATTCTTTTGTGAGATTTTTTTTCCTATATTGAAGGTATTGTTTTTTCTTTTTTGAAAATACTGTTTCCTTAGTCATTTTTAAAGTTTAGGTTCTTTAAAAATTAAATATTGACGATTCAGTGGAGTGAACACATGTTGGCAAACAGTTGGCATTAACTACGTTTGTCATCATTAAATTTAGTAACACTTCAGGCACTTGGCCAGCATGTGAGGAAAGTGGTCATTATAAGAAACAATGAATATGGGAGGAAAGGAAATAAGATTTGTTAAGCACCCACCACATCAGATCCATTAATTTGTCATCCCCACAATTCCTCAGTGAGATTAGTAAGTATTCCTGCCCTCGGATGGGGAGTCTGCGTTAAAGGTATTTTGGGTAAATTGGCTTGGGTCATACAGACATGGTGTTCAAATCCAGAAATATTTAACCACAAAGCCTATCTATACTTCAGGTAAACTATGTTCTGGGATAAACTTCTGGAGAATATTACCGTTGTTTTTATACCCTCTTCTGGTTCCCATAAGGATTTAAAGCCTCAGACATGCTTTCAGGGCTCTACATTGTGCTGTCCAATATGGTATCCACAAACCACATTTGACTTTTCAGTTTTGTTAATAAGGGGCACCTGGGTGGCTTGAGCAACTGCCTTCGGCTCAGGTCATGATCCTGGAGACCTGGGACCAGCCCTGCATGGGCTCCCTGCCTGGCGGGAAGCCTGCTACTCCCTCTCTCACTTCCCCTGCTTGTGTTCTCTCTCTCGCTGTGTTTCTGTCAAATAAATAAGTAAAATCTTTTTAAAAAATTAAATATAATTAAAATTGAGTCCCTCCATCACACTAGCCACATTTCCACTAGTCAGTAGCTGCCATATTCGTGTACTTTTTAGACTATTTCCATCTTCCCAAAGAGTTCTGTTCAACAGCATTGATTCTGTGGGTCAAGGTAGAAGGATGAAGAAACTCCATTCATTGAGCTTATTATTTCAATTCATTTTCAAACAGCCCTAGGAAATAAGTAATGTTGCCATTTTACAAATGTGGAAATTGAAAATCGGGGTGATTTTGCTCAAAATCTCATACTCAATGGCAAAACTAGAAATCAAATATAGTCAGTATTCACAGGCCATCCCTTCCCATTGTATCACTATAAAATATAATTTCATGTTTCTAGAGTCATAATAGAGTAGTAAGACTAGAACAGGTAGTATAATTTTAAGTAACTTGATTTAATATTACTACGGTGAAATTCTACCAAAATAGTGTTGTTGGGTTTTTTTGTTGTTTTTTTTTTTTTTAAGATTTTATTTATTTGACAGAGAGAGAGGAGGAACACAAACGGGGAGTGGGAGAGGGAGGAGCAGGCTTCCCACCAAGCAGGGAGCCCAGTGTAGGATCATGACCTGAGCAGAACCAGACAATTAACGATTGAGCCACCCAGGTGTCCCCAAAATAGTGTTTTTATTTATTCTTTAGAATGGCAATAAATTACACGGTTGGCCTTTCTAATAGTTTATCCTGCATTTCTGAAATTTAAATATATTGCTTCCCCCTTATTCCATGTAGCATATTCTTTGACACAGACCAAAACGGTAAGCTGAACTTCAAAAGGTAAGCTGAACTTACCTTTTGAATTCTACTGGGAAAGAAAATGTCATATATAAAAGAGGTACCCCATGAGATGCCTAATATTTAGGAGGATGGAGAAAGGGGCACCTAAACCTTTCAAGTGTTTTTCCTCCTTTTTAGAACTTTTTTAAAGTTTAAATTAACTTTTATTTATATTTTTTATTTAAATTAACTTCCACGTATAGTTTGCAAAATTGCAGTTGCAACAAGAATTGCGACATATAGACTAGGCCCAGCCTGACCTCTTCCTTTGTGGGATATCCTCTTGACACTCAGCTCTCATCCCAGGTACTTGCTTTGAGGCCAGCTGGGTCTTTTGGAGCTAATGGCCATACATACCCATTACCTTTGAGTAAAATAAAAGGATCAGCTAAGTTTTCTGATGAGTTTTGGTACTCTGCTCAGATTTATACTAGTTATTTCTGTAATACCCACTCTGAGTTCAGCATGATTCCATTGTTTTTTATCTTTAAGGGAATTGTATTTCTGTTAAATGCTAATGCTAAGTAATAAAGGATAGCTGAAAGCATATATGAAACCAGAATATGTTACTCATGCTGGAAGAAAATAGATTTAGTAACATCTGGAGTTAGCTATTCATATTCTTTTAAAGATTTTTTATTTATTTGACAGAGAGAAACACAGCCAGAGAGGGAACACAAGCAGGGGGAGTGAGAGAGGGAGAAGCAGGCTTCCCGCTGAGCAGGGAGCCCGATGTGGGGCTTGATCCCCGGTCTCCAGGATCGTGACCTGAGCCGAAGGCAGTCGCTTAACCAACTGAGCCACCCAGGCGCCCCTCATATTCTTTTAATAATTCTTTCAATAATCTATGACCAAGATGTCTCCTCCCCTCTGTACCCATGACAGACATCACTAAATAATTGCTGTATCCTTAGAACCTGCATCCTGTCTCAAGATCACTAATATAGGACTTCATCTCCATTTTAAATACTGAGAGGAATTCCCTGGATTCATTTCATTACATTGTTGCTTAAATAAAATCTGAAAAATGAGTTAACTGAGTTTTCAAAACAGATGGATTCCTACCTGTGTAAAGTTTATAGTGTATTTGGGAAAACAGACAATAAACAAACATTCAGTATATAATTATAATTTATAATTAAATATCCTATGAAAGAAATGAATAGGATTGGTAATAGAAGGTAACAAAAGACTTAAGAATAGACAGTTAAGAAAGGTGCTTTATTTATATTAATTTATCAGGAAAGGGGGGCTGATATTTAAGCAAAAACCTAAAGGAGTCAGCCATACAAAGATTGGGCATGAGAATTTTCTGATGCCGTCTCGCCCTAGATCTAGAACTGATCATACTGTGTTGATCAGCAAAGAAAGAAACTTTAATAGATTATAGAGCTGTGGTTTTTATACCATGGAAATAACGGAAATATTCATTCTGGAATTTTCTCCTCTTCATAAATACCAGTGTAGCTACATAGTCATCCTAATAATCACAAAATTATCTCTTAACATATTTTAGATATTTTATTTCTTCCTGAAATTTTCTGTTCATTAAATTACTCTTTAAAATATTTTCTTACAGTGACCATATGTTTTTGCCTTTTCAAAATATGTTACCCCACTTAACCTGATTATATTAAAGTAAGCAGTTTCCAAATTCACTAACTAGTAGATTTATTGAATTTTGAACTTTAAAAATCTGTGCCGCAGTTTGTGTTAACTCTTAGTATTAATGAAATCTGAAATCTAGTATAATGTCATTTTGATATATTTAAAATTATTTTTAAAATATTGATTTTGGGACACCTTGGTGGTTCAGTCAGTTAAGCATCTTGCCTGATCCCAGGTCATGATCCCAGGGGATTTGGGATTAAGCCCACAGTGGGCTCCCTGCTCAGTGGGGAGTCTGCCTCTCCTTATCCCTCTGCCCTCCTTCATACCACCCCCACTCATTCTCTCTTTCAAATAAATAAAATCTTTTAGAAAAAAAGGTTATTAAAATGATGTTTTAGAACATTTATTATAAGTATATTTAAGAGAAACTGCTTTGGATGAAGAATTGCTATTCATTTTTTATAGCAAGAATTTTCTTGAAATTGTAAATCCAGTTTTGTATCAGCATATATAGTCAAAATAACAGTTTATATAAGCTGGCTTTTTTTTTTTTTTTTTTTTTTTTGGTAAATTCTAGCAAAAGACTTCATATCATTTAAAGTTTGTCTTCCTTGGGTAGTTCTCTGTTATTTTAGTATTATGGATAGCCAAGTATGGTTATCAAAATACTGCAATCCGTAACATTAATGTTTATTGTGTAAGGGGTGTGGAATGGGGAGGTATTACTGGCTTCTCAGATAATGCTTCTGGTTAAATCATGAATGCAGAGAAATGTACTTTATGTAGACCTCAGATCCTTCCTTCTCTGAGCACATCCATCCAGTTCCAATTCTAAGTTGATAATGTTATGTTCTTTATGGTCTTATAGGAAAACATTTAAAAAACTGTTCAAAAAGACCTCTTCAGAAGTTAAATGCTTCCTGAGGGAAATCCTAAATACGGAGAAGGCAGCTTGATGTAGTTTAAAGGGTGGGGCAATATTTTAATCAATCATTTTCTATTCAAGAATTAATAAAGCATCATATTTCCTAGAAATGGGGTTGGAGTATTACCTGCTGACTCAAGTTCACTCTTACTAAATCAGCCATCTAAAACCAAAAAAGGGAACATGTCTTAATGAAGTTTTGTTTTTACATTTATTCAGTATTGAGGTCTCTTTAGAGAAATTGGCAGAGAATTTTATTAGAGAATGCATTGGTACATAATTAATATACTCGAAGATGGAGGATTTTCTGGTTGCTGTTCTTTTATAGTGCTCATCTTTTCTTCTCTCTTTTTTACCACTTAGATGTATTTAGTGATTTATACTCTGAAGTACCCTGAAATTGACTTTTGCAGGCCAGGGAGGTAAATATTATAACAAAATGATAAGAAAAGTTGTCGGTGTGAACAGCTTTTTTGTTAATCCTTTTTTGATTTGATTTAGCAGGTATTCCAAAGTATCTGCTGCCCTGAAATTTTGTAGTTAATGAAATCCTCCAATTTTCAGGGTTGTCATTCCATTTTGGGGTTTGTGGATCCTCTGTGTGTTTTCTCAAATGTATTGTGTTTGGGGTACAAAAGTGGAGATAGTACTTCCCAAGTCTATTGGTAATTTTAGGCCAGTCACTGAATGTCCCTGCTCCTGTTCATCTGCCAGATGAGGAGGGCAAAAATAATTCCTTCTACTTTGCAACACCATGAGAGAGGAAAGTCACATTGCTAGAAAATCCTTTAAAAGGTTGAAAACTATTGTTTTACATTTGTAGGCTTTTATAGCCCAGATCAATTTTATTTTTTCTTTTGTGTGTATGACTCATCGCTGTTTTGCCAGCTTTTGTTTTGGAAAAAAAAAAAAATCACACTAGTTCTATCTCTCTTATCTATCTATGGTGTGCATCTGGGGGAAAACAGCTATTTGCATAAAGCATGTGGAGTTATGCAAGAAAAAAAAAAACTTTTTCTTTTCCCTAGGGACTCTTCTAGCTTAACTTTAAAGTTAATATTTCTCTCTAAAATAATTCCAATTTAAGGAACAATATTGAATTTTTTTCTCTTAAATGCTAAAAACTCTTTGCAAGGTCTAGTTGATAAAATGGGCAATGATTTGAAGGTTATAAATTTTGGCCAGTTGTAAATAGTGTCCCAGTTACTTATGTAGAAGATAAATTTAAAGGTTTAAAATGGTAGCCTAAATGTATACTGATAGGAAAATGATTAAATTTTAGGTATATTCATTAAGAAAATATATAACTATTAAGTGGTAATTGTGAATGTCACCTAATATTAAGTAGCAATATGGAAAATACTTAAGAATAGAAAAAGCAGGATAAAAAAGTACTTTACTGGGAAGAATGACCTTTATTTTCATGTTAATGCATCAGTACCTAATAATATTACTTTTTAAATTTATCACAAATGCCACTTCTGGTTCCATGCCATAAACTTTGCAGGGAATGGCTTTCTTATACCTGATGGACTTCATGGTGCAATGCTTTCTTAAATTAATGTTGGTAAATGTTTAGATTGTTGTCTATTTTCTGACACATAAACTCAGTTTCCTAAATGTTTTCAAATATGAATATGGGTATAATTATTACTGTGCTCATTTAAAAAATAAGGAATTTCTAGGGTTTTTTTTCTTGTTTACTTCTTAGAAAGTATTTTATCTTGTTAACTGGACAGTAAGCTCTCTTGCTGACCACTCCATTGCTCATAATAGTATTTCAGGTTTTAAAATTATTTTATCTGAATTACCTTTGTCACATACAGAAAACTGTAGCCTCAGGGGGGGAAATGTTTTTATTTGTAAAATTGGGTATTTTGGAAATTTTTTTAAGGATTTATTTAAGTAAATCTCTTCACCCAATGTGGGGCTCAAACTCATGACCCTGAGATCAAGGGTCGCATGGTCTTCCGACTGAGCCAACCAGACAGCACTTAATTTTTAAACCAACATTTTAAACAGAAAAATGTACATGATCTGCTCTGCAGTCTAACATGAAGACAGAAGTAACTCTTAAAAGATTTTTATTATAAAAATAATTTTTTAACAAATACACAAAAATCAGAAACAGACCCATAAATACAGAGAACAAACTGATGGTTGCAAGAGGGGAGGTGTGGTTGAGGATGGGTAGTGGGAGATACAGGCTTCCAGTCATGGAATGAATTAATCATAGAGATGAAAGATATAGCATAGGGAATATAGTCAGTGGTATTGTAACAGTATTGTGGGGTGACAGATGGTAGCTACACTTGTGGTGACCATAGCATAATGAACAGAGTTGCTAGATCACTATGTTGTGCACTTGAAACTTATACATAACATTTGTGTCAACTATACTTCAATTAATAATAATAAAAGTAGTAATAATAGTAATAATTTTCTAAGTAGCCAGACTTTACCCATTATATGAAGTAAAATTTTTTCCTCCATTCCTCAGAAAAGGTTTCCACTGTTAAGTGTTTGGTCTGTATTCTTCCTGGTGTTTTTCACACTATATATAAATACATGTTTGTGTATTTTTTTAATTCCAAGCAAATCATATTCTGTATATATACTCTTCTGAATTGTTCTTTTCAGTTACTCTGTTATGGACTTCTGTCTGTGTATACATGTAGAGATGCTTCATTCTTATTGATAGTTATGTACTGTTATTGCATTAAATTAATGTACTATAATTTAACCAGTTTCTTGATAGGGAAAAGTAGGTTGTTTCAGTTTTGTTTATTATGTGTTTTAAGGAACTGAAGTATCTTTTTTATCATGTATTTGGGTGGACATAACATAAGTGAATCTGTTTAAAGGATGAAAATCAGGAGTTACTACTTATTTGAAGTTGCAGCTAATATTTTGGAAAAAATTTACTATGTTTCTACTTAATGCTAGATATGTGCTAGGCATTGAGTACTGACCTGAGAAAGACAACTGCTGCTCTCAAGCACAAACTTTGGGAATGGCTCGTTTTCTGTCAGCATAAAAACCATGCCATTCCTCCCTAGAGAGGGTAGTTACTAATTCCTTGGACAAAATGCTAATCATTTTGTGTATTGGAACTGTTGGGGCACCAACAGTTGGTGGCTCAGTTGGTTAAGTGTCTTAATTCTTGATTTCTGCTCAGGTCATGATCTCAGGGTCATGAGATCAAGCCCCATTTGGGCTCCAGGCTGGGTTTGGAACATGCTTAGGATTCTCTGGCTGTCCCCCACTGCCCCTTCCCACACCACTCCTCACATTCTACTGCCCCCCAAAATAAAAATAATAAAAACTTTAAAAAAAAAAAACTGTTCCTTATAGCCACAGCTCCTGTTTCCCAAGAGCTGTGACAAATAAAGACCATTGTTTAATGACTTTCATAGTTTATATAGGTAATTGTGAATATATTCTGGTAGTCAGGTGATAACTTATTTTGAAAATGGATCATATTCTGATAAAACCAATCATTTAGCAAAGACCTGTTAAGCATCTATATGTGCTGTACGTTGAACTAGTCATTGTGAGTACAAAGATGTTACAGTCTCTGCTTCCGTACGACCTACTTTGAAAAAGAGAAAGAAAAATATTTTAGATCCACAATTGATTTGAGTCTTTAACAAATGCTCATCTAGTGGATGTTCTGTTGATTATTTTTAGATGCCACAATTAATTAACAGCAATCAGTGAAACATTGGCTTCCCTCAAACAAACCAGCTTCCAAACCTAACTGCTTAAGTTTCCTCTTCTCCCTAATACATTGTAGTCTTCAACTTTGAATACAAGTTTTGAGGTATCTGGAATTTAAATTTTAAGTTTTCAGTGAAACACTTTACTTTGTTCTACAGGCAGATTTCCAAGAAGTTTCTTCTCATTATCCCATTTAGTATCTGTCATGTTTTGAAATTAAGGTTGGGTCACATGAGTCATTATGAGGTTTCTCTTATTTGGCTTTTTCCTTTGAGGCATTCTAAAATAATGTTAAGGCAATGTCAATAATTTCTTTTTCCTCTCCTCTCCCCCAGCCGGGCCATATGGAATATTTGCTGGTAGGGATGCCTCCAGAGGACTGGCAACATTTTGCCTAGATAAAGATGCACTTAAAGATGAATATGATGATCTCTCAGACTTGAATGCTGTACAAATGGAGAGTGTTCGAGAATGGGAAATGCAGTTTAAAGGTACCTTCATTTTGTTGGGTTCTTTGGAAATACTAAATTTATGGCCAAAGAAAGTATATATTAGTTCACATTCCCTAAGAGTCTAAGGATATCTGTTTTTATCCTATCATTATTTGATGATAAAAAAGCTAAATACGAAAGTGATTGTTATATATTATTATTATTATTATTATTATTATTATTATTTAAAACTCCAATTTAAAAGTTGACTTGTTACAAACTATAAGTCTAACAAAAACTGTGACACCTTTAGTCTTATAAGACTTTTCAATCAAGATAGAGTATTTTTAAATAATAGGCTTCTATTTAAAACTGAATTTGATTTTGGATATTGATACTATAATCCAAAGTGATTTTATTAATTTTACTCACAAACCATAATGAAAAAATACCTTTCCACTTTATTATACTCTTGTGGCATCCATTATTACCTCCTGTGTGACAATCCAGATAGCTATTTATGTGACCTGTGCATCCCTTGGAAACACTTCTTCTGGCTTCTTGGCATTTGAACCCATTCTACTGTAGGAAGCAGTCCTCCTGTCTTATCCTCCTGGTTTGTCATTTAATTCACTTAACCTAGGTTCAAATTCCTGACCAAGAAATAACTAAATATGGGTAACCTTGGACACCGCAGAGTTCTAAATTAATACCTGACAACATAAAGCAGGCAATATTAACAGAGATGTAAGAATAGAGTTTAATAGGAGAAAGAATAATGCTATGACTGGAGCCACACACTGAGCTCTTAAAAAACACAGGATAGTAAGTAACAAATGACTTCACTGTTCATTTGGTTTATTTTCCCGGAGAGCACTAACCTATGTCACATTTTCTCCCCAAGAATATTTTCTGGTTAGATCTACTTACAATCATCTCTGAGTGATTCTCATAAAATGTCCTTGGTTAATAACTAGTATATATGGAACACTCTCCTGCAAAGTACAGTCCCCAAGCTTTATAAATTCCTTAATCCCATTTTCTTTTGTTCAAGCCTTACATGAATGCAAAGACCAGCCAAGGTGAGCAGTAGGAACGACTTAACCTATTCTGTATAATTCTAGAAGAATTCCCCCATTGTGTGATGGAATAGAGCAACATATTTGATTACTACTGATTTTCTTTTGATGTATTTTTCAGAAAAATATGATTATGTAGGCAGACTCCTAAAACCAGGGGAAGAACCATCAGAATATACAGATGAAGAAGATACCAAGGATCACAATAAACAGGATTGAACTTTGTAAACAACCAAAGTCAGGGGCCTTCAGAACTGTAATTCTTATTACTCCCTTTCACAGAATGTCCAGCGTCTTTGGGTTTGGTTCACCTGCTGCAAAAAACATTCAACAGATTGTATACAAGCTAAATGAGTCTCACTATGAAGATTTGAATACTAGACCTTATTTATGCTGCCAAATTCATTTGTTGCAGTTGTTTGTAATGTCTGGTGGGGCGTCATCATCCTGAAAAGGAGGCAACGGACTTTTTAAAGAGCAAGAAAGTCACAAGGTTACTCCTTCCCTCCGTCCTTCCTTCCTTCCTTCCTTCCTTCCTCCCTTCCTCCCTCCCTGCCTTCCTCCCTTCCTCTCTCCCACCCTCATTCCCTCCCTTCCTCCTTTTTTTTTTTAATCAAAGACAACCAGATATGTATTTGCTACTTAAGTATACAGATCTCCTCAAAAACAGGAAGGGATTCATGTGCTGTGTTCTTGTTTTAGTTTTGAGGGAAGAGACCTGGGCAGGAGAAGTTGGGGGTGCACATCAATTTGAGTAATTTAGGTTACTGAAAGATTAAAATGTGAATTCCCAAACTTTTTGGTTTTGTCAGGGAAAAGAAAAAAAACTTTTATTTCTAAGAAATTAAGAGAAGGGATTTCAGGTGGATCTAAGTCAAAGCTTAGTAAGATCATTTGCAACTAGTTTTTATCCCTTCCCTTCCCCTAGATCAAATCAATATTAATTGTGCCTTATTTCACTTACATAGACTTGAATTATTTTAGGGAAAGCCCCTGTGTGAATTCAGAAGTCACTACAAGCAGCATTGAGACTGAAATTGCGATAGTCTGTTGACCGCAAAACCTTGATGTCATTCTGTGTATATAGAATGTAAAAGGAATATTCAGTGTTACTGCCACATATGTTAATATACACAAACTTAATTAGCATTGTAATGGCCAAATGCATTCCCTCATGCTTTTTCTCTTTTAAAAGAAAATTGAAAAATCAACTCTGTCCCCCAACAGCTGCCTAATTTTAGGAGTCTTGACCCTCACATCTCATTGGTGTGGGTGCATGGGGCCGTAGTATGGATGTTGTGTGGGTGTGTCTGAATGTGTGTGAGAGCGCCTTGGAAGGGACTCTGCAGATACTGTAAATATCAGTACCGTTTTAATAAAGCATGTACAATAAACCAAAATAAGCTTGAGTTGGACTTTATATACAAACTGTAAGCCAGTGCACTATGATATGGTAGGATTGTGTGTTTGATTTAAGATAAGGAAAAATCTTGGAAATGAAAAGCAGGCACTGGTTAAACAAGTTGTACACATTGTACCACATTCACTGTAACTTTAGGAAGAAATTCCACTTTGTGGAACATTCTCAAGAGATCTGAGATTATTCAGGTAAGAACTGATATATAAAAATGTACATATTTGTACTTTATATTCTGATGCCAACTGATTATACTAGAAGTAATAGCACCAGGTGGTAGTTACTGAACACAAAATAATAAAGGATATTCTACTGATAGGTACTGAATCCTTCTATTGTTTGTTAATAAAAGCCCTACATAGGTCAGTTATTTAATTTCATCAGGATTATTTAGGTCCTTGGTTGGGGACAGTTACACCAAAAAAGATAATTTTACTTAACAAGTCACCAGTTAAAGAAAAGACTTAATCTGCTTTATGAGTATAATATATGCAGAAGCCATCAAAGAAAGGGGAAATTTTAATTACAATAATAAGCTAAAGTATGTAAAATACTACATTCTATTACAGTCGGGTCTTGGAATGTTTTGTAGAAAATGATGAACTTCAACCAAATCTTTGCTGAAGACTGACTGTAAAGACTGAAGAGTGTTGGTAAATGCTTTGTGTGGTTTTTATGTAAAATATTTTCTAAACAAATTTGTTAAAGTACATGTCCTCTGTAGTAAACATATAAATATATAAATATGAATGAATCGTTTGAACCTAAAGTTCAGAAATAAATCTACATTTGTGAATAGAGAAACCCTAAATACCCATGCAGTAAAAATTATGCAGTCTGCTAAGAAAATTGAGTAATTTTGTGTTTTGGACTTGAAATAAACCATGTTCTATAGACAATTCCTCAGTTTTAGTTGAGTGTTTCTGATTCTCAGGTAGTTTGCTGGGTAGGCTTGGAGTAAGGGGAAGGGAAGGGAGCTGTAGTGGTATTTTTGTTGCTGATTTCCTCCATAGCCTCTATTTTCCTAATTTTCTTGATGATTAGAACCACTTGAAGTGCTTTAAATATAAATCCTTGGTCCCCAATCCAAACCTACTACATACTGAACCCAGATTGAAAGAGAATGGTTTTTAGACCCTATTTGTGAGAAGTGCCATGGTAATTCTTGTGGTTGGGCACATTTGAGAAACCACCCTAATCTTTTCAAGTTATATTGTCCATCTTTGTCATCCACTTGAAATGGAACTTACTCTTGGATAATTTTGGTCTAATTTCCTGTATTTGGTTTCATGTCATTCCCTAAACTCAGAGTTAAAGTATCTGGAGATTGCACATAAAAAATACAATGCGATTTTTTTTAATTATTTTGTATTCAGATTTTTATCTTTTGATAGCATCTCAAAGTTGGCATGTTAAATCTATACTGTGTGTACTAGTCAGTTTCTCTCCATTAGGAAATGGGCCCATTCAGATACAGATCAAGTTTTTAAAACCTTGACTGTGATGTGAAGGCTTCTTAATATTTTCCTGACTAATTTTGCCTGCCTTTTTTTTTTAAATCTGTAGAATCCAACACTGTACTTACCTCTACCTTTAACCTGGAAAGCTGAAGTTAATATATTGAACTAGGACTGAAGAAAATTGTTTTCTAGAGAACTTGATCAGACTTATCCTAGTATTCCATTTATTTCTATTAGTAACTGAGAAGTGAAGCGAATTGCTAGAAATGTATGCCATTGGCATGTTAACACAATGTAAAATCTTAGTGCTTTTATGGATCAGAATAAGCTGGTACTATATATATATATATATGGTCTATAAGAGGCTTTGAGCATAATGGAAATCAGTCATCAAATGTAATAGTGATGGTTCTTTTCCTCTAATGAGTTAAAAGCAAATACTTGGGACACCCTGGGTGGCTCAGTTGGTTAAGCATCCAACTGGATTTCGGCCCCGCTCATGATCTTAGGGTTATGGGATCAAGACCCTGATTGGGATCTGTGCTTAGCAGGGCAACTGCTTCTCTCTCTCTCCCCGCAGCTCACACATGCCTGTGTGTTCTCACTCACTCGCTTTCTCTCCTCCATATATATATATTTTATATATATTTTTATAAATATATATATATATATATTTTTTTTTAAGTAACAAATGCTCAAAGATAGCTTTTGAGTATGTGTCCCACTAAGGTCAGCTCACAATTTGGTAGATTCTGATGACAGATTATGATCTATTTGTTGTGACAAGAAAGTTCAAATAAAGACCACCCAACTTTACTGTTTTTAGGCAAGAATCATCATTCCCAGGCAATATCAGAATAGTCTGTATCTCCATACCACACTCCTGTGAGTCAGACTTTGAGGAGACTGGAGCTAGATTTCAGCTTCACATGTATTACACCATCACTAGTGACAGAGAACATTTGCCTGTGATTACTCCATTCAAAAGAGCACTTGGCATGCTGTAAGCATGCGGGTTTATTCTCAAGATTTTTCTATCACTGTATCTGCATGGGACCCAACTAATAAACCAAATCATGAAGTTTGGTGTAAGAAGACTGGTAAATATTTGTATATTTATTTTAAAAGCATGATTTTAATGGCAGCATAGTGTCATTTCCAAATAGAATTTTCAGTTCTATTTTTTTTCAGTTTTCAGTTTTTCAGAATTTTCAGTTCTATTTTTTCAGTGAAAATGCAAGATATCCCATATATGGTATGGTGCCAACCTTGTTTAAAGAAAAAAATAGCAAAGTTGAGAAACCCAACAATTTAAAAACTAAACTATGCTTTTCTCTGATTATAAAAGTAATATATGCTCAGTGTATAGAAAAGGATTAAGATAATAACCAAGACTTGGGCAAATAATCTTCCTACATCCAGTCTTTTTTTTTTTTTTAAGAGTTTATTTATTTATTTGACAGAAACAGCTAGAGAGGGAACACAAGCAGAGGGAGTGGAAGGGGGAGAAGCTGGCTTCCTGCAGAGCAGGGAACCTGATGCAGGGCTGGATCCCAGGACTCTGAGATCATGACCTCAGACCAAGGCAGATGCTAAACAGCTGAGCCACCCAGGCATCCCTTTCCAGGCCCTTTCTATGCTTAGGGTCACTGTGTTCTTCAACGCTTCAGACAAGAGGTATCCATCCAGTCATGCTGAACTTCTCTACCTGGGCCCTCAAAATGAATACATCATCCCCCCCCCCCCCAAACTTGTTCCTACTCTATGTTCTCTGTCAGAGAACCACTACTATAGTTTACTGATTTACCTTCCAACCTCCCTTATTCTCATCAGGGAGAGACTGTTTAGACTGTTGGCAGTCTAAAATGTAAATTTGACCTCGTTTCCTTAAGGCCTTCAGTGGCTCCCTATTTTCTAAAGAATCAAGACAAGGTTTATGCCCTCTTGATCAATTCCCACAACACTGTTACATAAAAAACTTGTATCTTCCAGAATATGCCCCTAGCGATTTAGCCCACTCCATTCTCCAGTCTTAATTACACTCTCCTCCACACCTTCCCAAATTAACTGTCCTTCTAGATCATTTGTTTGGTCTTACAGATCAGTCTCTGACTCAATCAAAGCCCCTAGAATGAATAAGGGAGCCCCCCATTCCACGCCTCCATAATATCACAGGTACCTTTGTTGGGGTCATTTACTATTGTGTTGTAATCATCTGTCTCCCCTGATGAACCAGGGACCAGAACATACTCTTATTTGAGGCCCAGTTTTTCCCAAACTTAGTACAGTGCTGGACACACACTATTTGTTCAAAATGTTTTTTGTTAAAGATATTTATAAAATGAGAGGGTAGACATACCAACAGTTTTAAAACAGGGGCTCCAAAGAAGTATTTTAATCTCTTTTTTCTTATTTTTATTTATTTATTTGACAGAGAGATCACAAGCAGGCAGAGAGGCAGGCAGAGAGAGGAGGAAGCAGGCTCCCTGTTGAGCAGAGAACCTGATGCGGGCCTCCATCCCAGGACCCTGAGATCATGACTTGAGCCAAAAACAGAGGCTCTCAGCCACTGAGCCACCCAGGCGCCCTCCAAAGAAGCATTTTAAAGGCTCAGAGGAGAGCCTAGGAACTGCATGAGAGCAGTACCTCCACTTGGCTTTGCCTTCTGGGCTTGCAAGTAGGAATTTACAGTCTTTGTGCTACAGAAAAAATGTTGGGAAATCACTGGGCTATATGATCTCTAGTAGGCGTTCAGTTTATGAATACAATTCAAGGGCAGAACTATGCAATCAAAAACATCTAGCAGTACTTACTCTACAGCTGCAAAATACAGATCTATCTACACGGCACAAGTAGAGGAAGGCACAAGCCCACCGTGCAACCCTGCCCTGAGTGCCTGTCTATCAAAATTGTTTTGCAGCAGCTACAGTGTACAGGCTGCATCAAAAGGGTGACCAAAGGAAAAAAATGGGGAAAAGGAGAGGACTTCCATTTTCCCCCCCCATAACTAAAAACATTCATCAGTGCCTTTGAAGCCCCACCGAGGGAGTCCTTTGCCCCCTCCACTGTGTACCCCCAACCCCCTGCCTCCTATCCCCACTCCCATCGCACGGAGGTACTCCTCGAGGTTGCTAGTTTATCCCAGTGGTAATTTAGAAAGAAACAAGTTGAATTGATCTTGCCCAAAATAAATAAACTGCGTTGTTATAAAAATACAATGAAAACAGTTGGACCTGCTGCATTTCCCTAGGAAGAAATGCCGTATTTGTGGAGGAAGACCTTTGCCCTTAAAACCTGTGCCAACAGTGAAAAAGGAGGCAAAAGCAAGATAAGACAGGAGTAAATCACCTTTCTTACGTAAGAAATGCAGGAGCAACCATTTTAATTCCTTCTGTGTTTCAGCTGTGTCTGGTGGAATGCGTTTAGGCTTTCAAGGAGGTGTGCTGCTTTCTGGTGACCTTGAGCAAATTTCTGAATTTGTCTGAGCCTAATTTTCCTCATTATAAAAGGAACCAATAACACCTACCTCAAAGGTGAGAAATAAGATAAAGGCCCCACTACACATTATCCCTTCTTCCTCCTCTTTGCAGGGGGTAGAAAGACATTCAAAGTATCTTCTTGGGTGGTATATAATTTTCTTTAAAGTGAAAATCTGCATAACCTTTTGCTAATTAAACCTATAGTCCTAAATCTGAAAAATGTTTACTAGCTTTCCCACAACTTATCTATCGGTAACAAAATATTATCTTTAGTATCAGAACGTCAGTGCAATATTAAAGTTCAACAGTAATGGCAGGAGGCATAAACCTACCTTTATTAATATTCCCACACGGCCAATTCATAATTTATTTAGAATTTAAACTTGTGGGGTGGAGGTTATCCGGAAATCATTTGTATAACAATCTGTAGGGGAGATGTCCGAGACAGAACTAAGTGATTATATTAAGTTGAAAACACCTCATTGCTGCCCACCTTCACTGAAGAACAGTGAGCATGTCATGCATAAATTAACTCTCTTTAGGAGCAAAATTGCAAATGCTGGATCACAATGAAGTTACCATTGTATTTGCTGTTTAGCTTCATGAATTTGTGAGCATTGTTTAGTTAACTTTATCTCAACTGCCACGAAATAACTCAGAATTATCTCACAACTCTACTTGTGTTAAGCAAAGCTGGTGATTGGAATGGCTTTAATATATTGCAAATGTACTATCCAAAGATTTTCCCCACATGACCGACTCTCCTAAAGTATATTCAAACCCCGGTCGTCCTAAATGAAAAAAATCACAAGATTCACATTCTCTCTAACATATATTCTTGAGCAGTCAGAATCCAGTTCAAATTGGAATTACTCATAATGGCTGTGTCATCTTGGCCAGTCTATGGTGCCTGGTTGTCTGGCCAAACACTAGTCTAGATGTAGCTGTGAAGTATTTGTGTGATTAACACCTACAATCAGTTGACTTTCAATAAATAAATAAAATCTTTTTTAAAAAAGAGAGGGTGCCTGGGTAGTTCAGTCGGTTAAGCATCTGCCTTCGGCTCAGATCATGATTCCAGAGTCCTGCGATCAAGTCCCTGCTCAGTGGGGAGTCTGCTTCTCCCTCGCCCTTGGTCTGCTTGCTTGTGTTCTGTGTGTGTGTGTGTGTGTGTGTGTGTGTGTGTGTGTGTGTGTGTGAAATAAATAAATAATCAGTTGACCTTAAGTAAAAACAGATTACCCTCATAATGTGGGTGGCTCTCATCCAATCATTTGAAGACCTTAATAGCAAAGACTTAGATTTCCAAAAAAGAAAGTAATTCTACCTTCAGACTGCAACAGAGAAACCCTGACAGAGATTTCAGACCCTACAGATTGCAGACTTGCCAGCCCCAACAATTGAGAAAATTTCTTAAGAAATTACTTTCTCATTGTCTGTCTACCTATCTCCTTTAGAGAGAGAAATCTCTCTCCATATAAATATTTCATTTCTAGATATTCAGAGATTTAGATATATCTTTGATGTCCAAAGATTTAAATATATCTCTATCTCTGTCTCCTATTGGTCTGTTTCTCTGGAGAATCACTAATACACTACTATTTCCTAATTTTTAATATACATGAAACTTTAAAATTTTTCATTTTTGTAATTAAATAATAAATCCCTTCTTAACTTGGTTCAATACTTAGTACTTGATCTGACATGGTCACCTGGACTTCAGTTTCTGAACTTGAAAAACATTTTAGCCATGAAATCACCAATACGCCTCCCATTGTTCCACATAAAATCTGAAATAACTTTTCATCTCTGAAGTAAGATTTCATCAGAAGTCATGAGATGGGTGCCTGGGTAGCTCAGTCGGGTAAGTGTCTGCGTTGGGCTCATGTCATGGTCCTGGGATCGACTCCCACGTCGGGCTTCCTGCTCAGCAGGGAGTCTACTTCTCCCTCTCCTTCTGCCGCTTTCCCTCTCTCTCTCTCAAACAAAATTTTTTTAAAAAGTCATGAGACAGACCAAGAAGAAAGATGAACACAGATCTTTTGCTCTCAACAATAGCAAAATCAATGTGAAATCTAGGAAAAGAGCATAATCTAGTAATTTTAGTCAAAATCATTTACATTGACCTCAAGATTGATCTTTTAAAATATTTAAACAATTATTTAGAAATAAATTTAACAGAACTAACATGAAGTCATTTTCTTTTTGAGGGGGTGGGGGAACTTCGCACATTTCAACTAAGAGAATGTTTAAAATGACCCTGCCCCACCTCCCATTTTTGGCTCCTCTCCAAAGATAACTATGGTTTTCCATTCAGTGTGTATCTTTCCGATACTTTTTTGAAGCATTTGTATTTGTGTGGCTGTCCTTGTAGAAATATTGCAAAGCTTTGTTCCAGAATCTGCAGAATAACCGCCTCAGTTTAAATCCTAGCTGTGTGACGTTAGGGAAGACTCTCAACTTCTTCATACCCCCATTTTCAAATCTCTGTGATGGAAATAATAACAATACCTAATTCCTGGGGTCATTTTGAGGATCAGTAAAGCACTGAGAATAGTGCCTGGCACAGAGCAAGCACTATAATATATCAGCCGTCATCATTGTCCCTTCCCCTCTTTTTTTTTTAAACATAAATGATATCCATCCTACCCTATGTTATTTTGCAAACTTGTTTGTCTAACTCACATATTTTTGGAAACATTTCCATATTACAGATAAAATCTACCTCTTTTTTTTAACTACTTCAAGTCTCATTTTGCATATAAGGATTTCAAACAGCTCCCTCGTACCTAGAAGAAATACCTATGTCTATGCAAACAGTTTATCACTTTTCCTACATGATTCAGTAAACTAAAGTATTAGGAGGGAGAATCCTGCTTGGTAAAAAGCATTATGGGACGATTTGTACAGATACCATCACTGAGTATGAGATGGGAAAGGGGATAAGACCCTGCCATCACCTGGGCCACATCTATCACCACCCTTGGTAGCCTCCATTCATTTTTGAGCCTTGGCTTGAATTTGCTAAAGTGGATGACCCAACAGAGATACAAGCAATAGGTCATTAACAAAGTTCCATATTCTGGCTGTCCTCTTTCTCCCTTCCTCTTCCAGTGCTGCTTCATTGCCATGAATAAACCTGTGTGTGTATTCAAAGAAAGTTCAGGGGAAACAAAAGATTGGCATGGGTGCTGGTGACCTTTATGTTGTCGATCTGATTATTTCTGAAGTTCCTTTTTGAGGGAATATCCTCTGTGGGACCCAGAAAAGATTAGAAGTTGTTGCTGCCACAGAGCGCCTGGGTGGCTCAGAAGGTTAAGCCTCTGCCTTCAGCTCAGGTCATGATCTCAGGGTCCTGGGATCAAGGCCCACATCGGGCTCTCTGCTCAGCAGGGAGCCTGCTTCCCCTGATTTCTTGCCTGCCTCTCTGCCTAGTTGTGATCTCTCTCTCTATCAAATAAATAAATACAATCTAAAAAATAAAAAAAAAAAAGAAGTTGTTGCTGCCTCATCTCATGATGTTGGCATCCATCCCGAGGAGGTGCTGGGAAGGCAGCTGGAAAAGGGTGAAGACAGAACAGGTAGGGTGCTTCTCTGATCTTCTCAACATTGTCTTCAGGCCATTCCTTAAATGGACTCCCTTACAGTCCTAGCACCTGGAACAGGGCCTGGCACAAAGAAGCCATTCAACAAACGTTTGCTGATTAAATGAAAGAATCCATTAGACTTTTGCTTTCCATAGCAGCACAAAGAATATTTCACATTTAAGAAAAAGTAGGGGGGAGGGGTTCTTGCAATTATTAGCATCTCTATGTCTCTCTCTTCCAGCCCTCTCTTACATCCTCACCCTGCTGTTTGAGCTGCTAGGGGCAGAAACTGAGTGTTACCCATCTGTGCATCCCTAGCCTTAGGACAATATCTGCTTATAAATATTAATAAGTGAACGAATGACTTTTAACTAATTTAGGTCTGTCCAAAACCACACTTAATCATTAGGTCAGCTTCAGAAATACAAAAGCCCCTGAGGGTGCTCCAAAAGAATCACTCCAGCCTCTCCCCGGGGAAACCCACCTTTCCAAGATGGGATCAGAACTCCTCAGCTCATGACTTTCAGGAATGGAGGACCAAGGCAGATGTGCCTGGGGCATTTTGGTACTTTGCCATCTTCTAACCTGGAAAGTATTCCTCCTTCTTAACCAGATGGTTTCTGAGCTGATACTTCTTCCCGGTCACATGTCTGAACTGATGCAATTGTGTTCCAGAGGTTATAAGAGAAAAGTTGCTGGCAATCGTACCTAAATGAGCCAATGCCTTGTTTCTGTTTATGTGGCAAAGGTTTTCACAACAATCAGCCTTCTCAAGAAGTAAACACACAGCTCGTCTGACCAGGCCCCAGTAGGAGACAAAGCAAGAGCCATGGTCGGGTGGAAAACACTCTTAGCACTCTGAAAGGATAACATCATGGTCAGCATACTCACCAGGGGACTCCAGGGACGACAGACATACACTGTGCTTTACAAGACAAAGCAGGAATCTGAGTCCTGGTGAGACTTTTCAAGTGAATCGCAAGACTCAGTGAATGGTGCTTTGCTTCATCATCAGGATGGAACATTCCAGTGAACCCAGCAAGAGTAGTGAACTTTTCATCTTTATAAATAGAACTGTGAAGGTATCATTCGACAGGCAAGATGGTTAGAATGGTGTCCTTTGCCTACTGCACTTTCTGGTGCTTGCATTGGTCTAACTCAGTTGGCAGAAAGGAGGTCACCAGCAGCAGATAAGGGAATCCAAATCCATTCCATACACCAGATATAAGTCCCCCAAGAATCCTGGGGAGGAGAGGGCTGATCTGATTTGTTAAGAGAGAAAATGAGGCAACTCCAGCAGAATAAAAGGCCAAAAGGCATTTTTCAAATGGAGAAATCTTCCCCTGCCTTCATTTCTAGGAACATAGACTTTTACTTTCCTGGTTAGATCGCAAGAACTACGTGTGTCAACTCCAAAAACAGTTAGGTATGGATTTCTCAGAGAATGTTATAACTCCACCTTCACCCTGTCCTATTTCATTCTGGAAATGGTATTTAAAGTAAAAGAATTCAAAATTCTCCTCCAAACTGGCTTCATTTCTGAAAATCAGCCTTCCAGTCACCAGGACCTCCCTCACAGTGAAGTTCAGCCAAGGCCTTATCTTACAAAAACAAGTCATGTACCACAAACTTCACATAAGGAAGGGATAATTTCACATAAGTTTTACCCAATTGGGCCTTAGATAAATTATGGCCCTAGTCTATTCAAAAGTCATTCTCTTTATATGTCTCCTTATCGAAGCCGGACCTAAGTTTATGGGGCTCTAAAAATGAATTTCTTCCCTGGTATCCATCAGGATACTGCAGGAGCCAAGAAAAAACTCACTGAAAAGTCAGGCAGACATCCTCTCTGGAAGCTCACAGTCCTTCTGGAACATCTGTCACAAGGACATGAAAACTTTGTTCCTAGACCCTTTGCAACTATATGGAGCAGGTATATATTCAAACTATGTGCTCAAGAATATACAGAATTTCCCTTTCTTATAACCCACTCAAATCTCTATTTTGACTTGCATTTCCCTTTGTGATGGATGTAAAATGGCCTCCAGTTCTTTGCAGCTCACATCAAGAGGTGAAATTTATTTCCCCACCCCTTGAATCTAGACAGGCCCTATGATTTGTTTGGGTCAACAGAATGTGGTAGAAGTTCATGTGACTTCTGAGTCTGGACTCAAGAGGCATCACAGCTTCTGTTCTTATCCTCTTGGAAAGCTTCCAACGTCATATGAAGACCAGGATAAAAGACTTGTGGAAAGAGCGGTCCAGTCATCCCCTAAGAGCGGGCCAGTCATCCCCTAACCAGACATGTGAATGAAGCTGGTTCAGTCCCCAGATTACTGCAGCTGCAGAAGTAACCCCATGCAAGAATGGAAGAACCACCACCCCAGGTAAGCCCTGCCCATTGCCAAACCATAGAAACTGAGCAAAGAAACAATGGTGTTTTTGAACCATTAACTTTTGGGTTGATTTATTATACAGCAATAGATAACTGGTACACCCCTGGGGATTGAAACAGTAATCTTGGTCAATTCCAGGAAAGTAAGTTTGGTTTAAATTTAAATAATTCAGAATGTCCTTATCCACAGCTTTCTCCCTGAAGTGGCATCTAAAGTTCTACACAGCTTCAGTATCTAAAACCTGAACAATGCTTTTAATATGGTCAAGTTATTGTATAAAAGTACATCCAACAGAGAATACACTTTCTTTTTAAGATATGAAAAATTTACAAAAACATTTCATGTATTAAGTCAAAGGGAAATCTAAATAATTCTGAGGATTGCTATGCAGACTAAATTACCTTACCCTAATACAATAAACTTAGAAGTTAACAACCAAAGGACACCTTCTGAAATATTTGTATATTTAGAAACTATAAAAAAAATTACTAAATATAAGGGTTTCAAGTGATAATGGAAACACTATATATCCAAATCTATGAAATTCACTTGTATAGAACTTAGAATGAAATACAGCTATAAATAAATTTTTAGGAAATAAGAAATATTAAAATAAATTCTCTAGGTCTTTAAGCTATTTTGGTGTGGATTTTCTGGAAGTTATAATAAAAAATATGGTCCTGAGGTCTTGTAATAATGTTGCGTGGTGACAGATGGTAGCTACACTTGTGGTGAGCACGGCATAAGGTATAGAGAAGTTGAATCATTATGTTGTACACCTGATACTAATGTAAAATTATGTGTCAACTATACATTAATAATAATAATAAAAGCCAAGTATGTTCATGGTACTGGGCCCTCAGTTTTTCTAAAGGTTGCCACCCCTTTTGTACCTTGATTGATTTTGAAAGTCTCTAGATCTTCTCTTATACTACAGAGAATATCTGAATGTCAGGCCATGCAAAATTTTCTGTATTATTAAGTTCTGGCCTGATCAACTTGTTAAAATTTTTCAGTTTTGGGGCGCTTGGGTGGCTCAGTTGGTTACACAACTGCCTTCAACTCAGGTCATGATCCCAGAGTCCTGGGATCGAGCCCCACATCAGGCTGCCTGCTCAGCGGGAAGCCTGCTTCTCCTTCTCTCACTCCCCCTGCTTGTGTTCCCTCTCTAGCTGTGTTTCTCTCTGTCAAAAAAATAAATAAAATATTTTTTAAAAAATTTCAGTTTTACTGAAGTATAATTGACTTGTAAAACTGTAAGATATTTAAAATGTTCATCAGGATAATTTGTTATATATTTACATTGTGAAGGAGTCCCCCATCTAGTTAATTAACACATCCTGCTCAACTTTTATCAAAAGCCCAATTAAAGGAAATATGCAAGAAGTCCATCTTAAAAAGATTTTGTTTATTCATTATTCTTTTGAGAGAGAGAACACAAGTGGAGGGGAGAGGCAGAGGGAAAGGGAGAAGCAGACTTCCTACTGAGTAGGAAGGCCAACATGGGACTCAATCCCAAGACCTGGAGATCATGACCTGAGCTGAAGGCAGATGCTTAACCAACTAAGCCTTCCAGGCGCCCCACGAAGTATATCTTTTTTTTTTTAAGATTTTATTTATTTATTTGACAAAGCGAGAGAGATCACAAGTAGGCAGAGAGGCAAGCAGAGAGAGAGAGGAGGAAGCAGGCCCCCTGCTGAGCAGAGAGCCCGATGAGGGCATCGATCCCAGGACCCTGAGATCATGACCTGAGCCGAAGGCAGAGGCTTTAACCCACTGAGCCACCCAGGCGCCCCAAGAAGTACATCTTAAAGAACAAATAGTTACTCCACTAGTTTAGCTATCTCAGTTTTATTCCCTGGATCATCACAGAGTTACATATGGAATCTATTGCCTTCCTTCAGATCACCTTTTTAAATTATGTATATTGTTACACCTTTGTTTTTAACATAGAAAAATGATGGAAGAAACTACAGACAGAACCTACTATTGTATTTATTAGGGAAAGTTATTAAGGATGTTTATGTATCATATAATGCCCATACATGAAAACCTACACAAATCCCTTATAGACCTAAATAACAGAATTACAGAATAACAGAAATTGAATGTAAGGTTTTAAATGATCATGTTTTTCTATATGACTTCATTATTAAGCAGCTCAAAAAATTTGCAGTCCAATTTTAATAACCATATACTACTATATAACTTACTAGTCTGCATGTTATCCTAGCTTTATACCTTTTTTTAAAATTTCCATATTGCATAAGGTTAAAATTCTTTTAATTGCCTCAATTCTTTTATAGAATGAAGAGAAATAAAACTTTAAAAATATATATTGAAGTTTTGGGGCATCCTTGAACTAGAATGTAAACTTCATATAAATGCATATGTATCTTCTTCCAAGCTAGTGAGTTATATCTCACAGAGAATTTCACTCCATTTAACACTTTTCAGTTTTCGGGACAAGAATATTATCCACAAAAGTGGCTTATCTAACCAGTCTCAGGCTCTCAGGGGTTATCAGCTGGGTGACAGACATTTTAATACCAGGTGTTTCTTGCAACCTCTGTTAACCATTCCAGGGGCAACCTGAGGGGCAGCCAGAAAGGAAGACAGGGACCATGACCCTCTCTCGCTTTCACTGGACAGCTCTTTTGCACATAGTAATCCTCCTTTTCAGGGTGCCAGAATATCCTTGAGTCTACGAGTCAGATAATTTTGAGAGCTGCTTCTCCTAAGGGAAATGGGATTCACCATTCACCATAAGGGTGTGATCTGAAAGTCTTATTGTATAGAGTCTTTTTAAAAAAGTGTTGGGCTTTTAGTACCGTTTTCTTTTTAAATAAGTATGAAAAAGAAGGAGTAAAAGCATTTTGGTGTCTCCCCCTGACTTCTGGGTTTAAAATATAGTTCCTTTCCTCTTTTGCCCTTTTCTGCTTTTTTTGTGCCCAAATCACAAAGAAACATATGCTTCTTTGAGGAATCCATGCTACTTCCTGACTTAATAAGTTTAGAGTAGGGGGAGGAGGGCATTATTAGCTGGAAGAATATCAACAAAGTCATATTTGGGCACTTGGGGTGATCCACTGAGAAAATGGTGCTCGCGTTGTGGGGCGCAGTAAGAAGGCATGGTTAGCAAACTGACACAACAGTGAGGCACCACAACACACCCGTGAGAATGAGAGACACACTACATACTATCAAAATGCAGAACACTGTCAACACCAGATGCTTCTGAGGATGTGAAGCAACAGGATCTCTTATTCATAGCTGATGGAAATGCGAAATGCAACAGCCACACTGGAAGATAGTTTGTAAGTTTCATAGAAAACTAAAGATGCTCTTACCACACACTTACCATACAATAATTGTTGAATCACAATTTTTAGTACTTAGAGTTGAAAGCTTATGTCCACACAAAACCCTGCACATGGACATTTATTGCAGCTTTATTCACACTTGCCAAAACTTGGAAGTAACCGTGGTCTTCGGTTAGGGGAGTAGATAAATAAACTGTGGTACGTCTGGGCAATGGACGATTTATCAGTGGTAAAAATAAATGAGCTTATCAAGCCATGAAAAGACACAGAGGAAACTTAAATGTATATTACTAAGAGAAAAAAGCCAATCTGTAAAGGCTACATACTGTATGATGTTCAACTATATGACATTCTGTAAAAATCAACACTATCGAGATCATAAAAAGATCAGTGGTTATCAGGGATGGAGGTTGGGGAATGAATAGGCAGAGCACAAAATTTTTAGGCAGTGAAAACACTCTATATGCTACTATAATGATGTATTCATGTCATTATACATTTGTTCAAACCCAAAGAGCATACAACACCAAGAGTAAACACTGAAGTAAACTATGGACTTTGGGCTAACACGATGTGTCAATATAGGTTTGACTTCGGTAAAAAATGTACCATTCTGGTTAGTGATGTTGATGATGGAGGAGGCTACTCATGTGTGGGGGCAGGAGGCCTATGGGAAATCTCTGTACTTTCCTTCCATTTTATTGTAAACCTAAAACTGCTCTAGAAAAAAAAGCGTTTTATTATTTTTTTAAGCATCTTCAGAAATGCTTTGGGAAACCCTCTGGAAGGGTACACAAGAAATTAACGGGATAAGTGGGAGAAACATGTGGGAAGGAAGACTTTTCTCCACATAACTGACATAAATTTTGAGCCATGTGAAGGGAATGTCTATTGTAAAAATAAATTTATTTTTAAAATATATTAAGAAGGGTGTCTGGGGGGAACCTGGGTGGCTCAGTTGGTTAAGCATCCAACTCTTGGTTTTGGCTCAAGTCATGATCTCAAGGTCAAGAGATCAAGCCCAGAGTTGAGCTCAATGCTCAGCATGGAGTCTGCTTGAGATCCTCTCTCTCCCTCTGCCCCCCTCCTACTCATGTGCTCCCTCTCTCTCTCTCTCTCACACACACACAAATAAAATAAATAAATAAAATCTTTAAAAATTTTGAAAAATATATTAAGATCCCAAAATATAATTTGAAAGGCATAAACGCTAGGTAATTTCTTTTCAACAACACTGTGTGATGTGATTAAAGTGCCATTTACAAAAGGAGAGTCTGACATCAGAGAACAGGATAGAGAAGGATAGGAGGCACTAATGGCTATGCTAGACACTTTGAAAGTGGTCTTAAGCTTTTACTTGTAGCCCTGGCTAATAGCTTGCACCTGGTAAGCTCTGATAACATAACCGTTGCTACTATAGTGGTTATTGCTGTGGTTAATGGTGATAATAATGTTGGTGATGGTGAGGGCGTCGAGGGTGAAGATACCATGTAGTAGAGTGGGGATTCGGGAAGCTTTTGAAGTAATCCACACAGAGATGATGTTTTATGCCCAAACTACTTACTCCTCTAAATTCTGTCTTCCTTTCTGACATTATTACTCTAGTTCAGAGTACTTATCTTGCTGCTCATATCCATTCTTTCTCATCTAAAGCATTCTTTAACACAGTGATGTCAGCCATCTTCTCCAAAAATTCCATCTCCTTCCAAGCACCTCACAATGAGTTCCAAAGGCTGCTCAAATCAAACCTTCTCACTCGTTTTTCCTGCCAAAAAATTCTTTCCTCCGTTAATATAATATGCCAGCACTGGCCCTCCACGCCAATGGCGAACCTGCCTGTTCCTTAAATGTAGTCATTCTAAGAATCCTTGTCCATTCTTTCTGCCACATTTTCAACTCAAAATTCTGTTGGAGCAGCACCTTCATTCAAAAAACTTTCGGTATAACGTACTTTAAAAAATCCTGCCAAGAGAATTAAGATGGCAGAGTAGTCGGAGGACCTTATGGTTGCCTAGCCCCTCAAACACAGCTAGACAAACATCAAATCATTCTGAACATCTAAGATATCTGTAAACTGACAGAACAAACTGCACAACTAGAGGAAGAGAAGAGACTACATCATGAGAGGTAGGGGGTGCAGAGACATAATTTGGGGGAAAAGGATCAAAGATCTGCAGAAGGGAGAGAATGTTGATCGCGGAGAGAGGTGAGAGAGAAAGAGAAACAGAGACAGATGGGGGGTAGAGAGAGAGCAGTGCACAGGGGATCACACAAGGAAAACATTTCTCCAAAACCACTGACTGGGGAAACCAGAGGGTCTCATTATTTTGAGTTTTTATAGCCATCAGAGCTGAGACTGGAGTTTTAGAAGTCTGTGCGGTGCCTGGTGCGGAGCCTTGTGGGGAGTGCGGAGCTCCTGTGGAGGAAGGGAGAGGCCCAGGATCAATGGCTCAATCTGAGGCTCCCCTGGGATGCACTGGGAGAGACAGTTCCCCCTTCTTGGAGTGCATCTGGGAGAGGTGGCATTGCCTCTCAGGGAAACAAAAGAGCCAGCAGACACCATTGAGATCCCCTGCCCCTTAAACACAGGGGTGGAGATACCTGTTAAGGATGGCTAAACTGGAATCAGGCTTTTTACTGCACTTTACTCTAAACTCCAAGCTCCTGCACGTTGGTGTGACTGCCCTTCTGGGACAAATGAGCATCAGACCCAGTGTGGCAAGATACTCCCCTGAAGACCAGTGTGGGTCAGTGCCATGCCAGGTCCCTAAACATTGGAATTTTGAAATTTAGCCAGCAGGCCTGAGATAAAATACAAGTACAGCATGCTGCCGGCGGGCAGATGGCTCGAACACAGAGAGGGTGAAGGCATAAATCTGACTGACTCCTGGGACACATGAGGAAAGACTGTTCACTCTTCCAGGAGGGCTTCCTGGACAGTGGCAGAACTTAACTCCCCTCTCTAGAGATGAGGGAGAGGGCTGGTACTGTTTTTCTGCCCTGCCCATCAGCACAGACTGACTTCAGTGAGCAGCACACCGCCAACGGTGGAGGTCTGAGCCACTTACACCAACCGTGCCCCTCTGCACTCTGCAGTTACTTCTTTACTAGGGCCAGTAAAGGGCCAGAGCAGTGGGACCCTCCCCCGGAAGATGAACACAAACCACCTGCACACACCAAGTCTACTGACCACAGAGTGCTGCAAAGCTTCCACTCTAGTGAAAATAGGATCAAAGTTCTTTTAACAAAAAGACCAGAGCACACCTAGTTAAAATTCACCACTCTGGACAAGGTCCAAGCACTCCCTGCAGCAGGCAAGGAGAAACTCTTCAGAGGACTCACTTGAAGGAAAAACAGTCAGAACGAAGCAGCAGAATGTACACAGCATATACAAGAAACACTTTCTGAAGCAACTGGTCCTGGACAGTAGACAGCCTCTTCTTTATAGAGTCATTACTCTTAAGAGCAAGAAACATGATAGGTTCTCCTAACATACAGAAGAAGAGAAAGACCTAGACAAAATGCCAAGAGGGACAAATTCATCCCAAAAGAAAGAACAAGGAAAGGCCATGGCCAGGGATCTAATCAAAACAGATATAAGTAATATGCCTGATCTGAATTTTAAAACAACAATCATAAGGATACGAGCTGGGCTGGAGAAAAACATAGAAGACACCAAGGAGTACCCTACCACAGAGATTAAAAGACCTAAAAACTAGTCAAGCCAAAATAAAAAATTCTATAACCAAGATGTGAAACTGACCAGATGTAATGACCACAAGGATGAAAAAAGCAGAGGAACAAGTCAGTAATATAGAAGACAAAATTGTGGAAAGTAATGAAGCTGAAAAAGAGGTAAGGATAAATACTGAATTATTCTCTAAGAATAAAGACTTAGGGAACTCCATTAAGCATAACAACATTCATATTATAGGAGTTCCAGAGGAAGAGGAGAG
Source organism: Spilogale gracilis (assembly GCA_004023965.1). Taxonomy (NCBI): domain Eukaryota; kingdom Metazoa; phylum Chordata; class Mammalia; order Carnivora; family Mephitidae; genus Spilogale; species Spilogale gracilis. The sequence continues at coordinate 63,125 of PITA01010329.1, forward strand.
GGAAAAGGGGGCGGAAGACTTCTTTGAGGAAATCAGAGCTGAAAACTTCCCTAATCTGGGGAAGGAAATAGGCATCCAAATTGAAGAGGCACAGAGAACTCCCATCAAAATGAACATAAGCAGGCCAATGCCAAGACATATCATAGTAATTTTCAAAATACAGAGATAAGAAAAGAATCCTGAAAGCAGCAAGTGAAAAGAAATCCCTAACCACAAGGGAAGACAAATAAGTCTGGCAGCAGACCTATTCACAGAAACCTGCAGGTCAGAAGAAAATGGCATGATATGTTTAACATGCTAAATGGGGGAAAATATGCAACCAAGGGTACTTTTTCCAACAAGGCTGCCATTCAGAATAGAAGGAGAGATAAGAGTTTCCTAGACAAACAAAAACTGAAGGAGTTCATGAACACTAAACAAACCCTGCAAGAAATATTAAAGGGGATTCTTTGAGTGGGAAAGAAAGATCAAAAGTGAAAATGACTAGAAAGAACAGAGTACATTTCCAGAAACAACAGCTTAACAGGTAATATGATGGCACTAAATTCATATCTATGAACAATCATTCTAAATGTAAATGGACTAAATGCTCCAATCAAAAGACATAGAGTATCAAAATGGATTAAAAAAATAAGACTTATCTATATACTGCTTACAAGAGACTCATTTTAGACCTAATGATACCTGCGATTGGAAGTGAGAGAATGGAGAACCATCTATCATGCTAATGGACATCAAAAGAAAGCCAGAGTAGCCACGCTAATATCGGACAGACTAGATTTTAAGCCAAGGGCTATAACTAGAGATAAAGTAGCACATTATATCATAATAAAGGGGTCTAACCAACAAGAAGATCTAACAATTGTGGGGTGCCTGGGTGGCTCAGACTTTAAGCAACTGCCTTCAGCTCAGGTCATGATCTCATTATCCTGGGATCGAGCCCTGCATTGGGCTCCCTGCTTGGCGGGAAGCCTGCTTCCCCGTCTCCCCCCACTCCGTCTGCTTGTGTTCCCTCTCTCAATGTCTCTCTCTGTGTGTCAAATAAATAAAATCTTTTTAAAAAATCTAATAATTGTAAATATTTATGCCTCCAACAGGGGAGCAACCAAGTATATAAAACAATTAATAACAAACTTAAAGGACCTCACTGATAACAATACAATAATAGTAGGAGAATTTTAACATCCCACTCATAGCAATGAGTAGATCATCTCAGCAGAAAATCAACAACAATGGCTTTGAATGACACACTAGACTAGATAGACTTAATTGATATATTAAGAATATTTCGGGGCACCTGGGTGGCTCAGTTGGTTAAGCGACTGCCTTCGGCTCAGGTCATGATCCCGGAGACCCGGGATTGAGTCCCACATCGGGCTCCCTGCTCGGCGGGAAGCCTGCTTCTCCCTCTCTGACTGTGTTTCTCTCGGTCAAATACATAAAATCTTAAAAAAAAAAGAATATTTCATCTTAAAGTAGAATATACAATCTTCTTGGGTGCACATGGAACATTCTCCAGAACAGATCACATACAGGGTCACAAACCAGACCTTAACAAACAAACAAAAAAAGGTTGAGATCATACCATGTGTATTTTCTGGCCACAAAGCTATGAAACTTGGAGTCAACCACAAGAAAAAAATTGGAAAGATGACAAGTACATGGAAGTTAAAGAGCATCCTACTGAAGAATGAACCTGGTTAACCAGGAAATTAAAGAAGAGATTTTTAAAAATACATGGAAACAAGTGAAAACATGACAGTCTAAAACCTTTGGGATGCAGCAAAGGCAGTCATAAGAGGGAAGTATATAGCAATACAGGCCTTCTTCAAAAAACAAGAAAAGTCTCAAATACAGAACCTTACACTTAAAGAAGCTAGAAAAAGAACAGCAAATGAAGCCAAAAGCCAGCAGAAGAGGGGAAATAATAAACATTAGAGCAGAAATAAATGATATAGAAACAAACAAACCAAAACCAAACAAACAAACAAGAAACAACAACATAAAAAACCCAGCAGAATAGATCAATGAAACTAGGAGCTGGTTCTTTGAAAGAATTAATAAAATTGATAAACCTCTATCCAGATTTACGAAAAAGAAAAAAGACCCAAATAAATAAAATCATGAATAAGAGGTGAGAGATCACAACCAGGACCACAGAGATACAAAATATAAGACACCACCCAAATACAAATAATTATAAGAGAATATTATGAGCAATTATAGGCCAACAAATTGAGCAATCTAGAAGAAATGGATAAATTTCTAGAAACATATAAACTATCAAAACTGAAATAGAAAGAAATTAAAAATTTAAACAGATTCATAACCAGCAAAGAAATTATTGAATCAGTAATCCAAAGTCCCCCCAACAAACAAAAGTCCAGGACTAGATAGCTTCCTAGGGGAATTCTACCAAACATTTGAAGAAAAAAAGACGGGATAAAAACCATATGAGCATCTCAATAGATGCAGAAAAATTCTAGAAGGTACAGCATCATTTCTTGATAAAACCCTCAAGAAAGCAGGGATAGAAGGAACATACTCAATATCATAAAGGCCATATATAAAATACCCATAGTTGATATCATCTTCAATGGGGAAAAACTAAGAGCTTTTCCTCCAATGTCAGGACTAAGACACTCCTGCCATTGTTTTTTTTTTTTTTTTAACATAGTACATAACATAGTACTAGAAATTCTAGCCTTAGCAATAAGACAACACAAAGAAATAAGAGGCATCCAAGTCATCAAGGAAGAAGTCAAACTTTCATTCTTCATAGGCAACATGATACTCTCTATAGAAAATCCAAAGACTCCACCAAAAAATTTCTAGAAATGATACACAAATTCAGTAAAGTAGAAGGATACATAATCAACATACATGAATTTGTTTCATTTCTATACCCCAAAAATGAAGCAGCGGAAAGAGAAATCAAGGAATAGACCCCATTTATAATTGCACCAAAAACCATAAGATGCCTAGGAATAAACCTAACCAAGGAAGTAAATTATCTGTCCTCTGAAAACTGTAGAGCACTTATGAAAGAAATTGAATAAGGACAAAAAGAAATGGAAAAACATTCCATGTTTGTGGACAGAAGAACAAATACTGTTAAAATGTCTACACTACCCAAAGCAATTTACCCATTTAATGCAATCCCTATCTAAAATCAAAAGCATTTTTTACAAAGCTAGAAAAACAATACTAAAATTTGTATGGGACCGCAAAAGACCCTGAGTAGCCAAAGTAATGTTGAAAAAGCAAAGCAAAGCTGTAAGCATCACAATTTCAGACTTCATGCTATGTTACAAAGCTGTAGTCATCAAGACAGTATGGTACTGGCCCAAAAACAGACCCATAGATCAATGGAACAGAATAGAAAACTCAGAAATGGACCCCAAAACTCTCTGATCAACTAATCTTTGACAAAGCAGGAAAGAGTATCCAGTGGAAAAAAGACAAGTCTCTTCAACAAATATTGTTGGGAAAACTGGACAGCCACATGCAGAAGAATGAAACTGGACCATTTCCTTACACCATACACAAAAATAGACTCAAAATGAATGAAAGACCTAAATGTGAGACAGGAATCCATCAAAATCCTAGGGAAAAACACAGGAAGCAACCTCTGTGACCTCGGCCATAGCAACTTCTTCCTTGACATGTCACCAGAGGCAAGGGAAACAAAAGCAAAAATGAACTAATGGACTTCATCAAGATTAAAAAGCTTTTGCACACCAAAGGAGTCACCAAAAGAAGACATACAGATGGCCAAGAGACACATGAAAAGATACTGAGCATCATTCATCATCAGGGAAATATAAATCAAAATGAGATACCACCTTACATGAGTTAGAATGGCAAAAATTAACAACACAGGAAACAACAGATGCTGGTGGTGAGGCTGCAGAGAAAGGGGAACCCTCTTACACTGTTGGTGGGTGCAAACTGGTGCAGCCACTCGAAACAGTATGGAGGTTCCTCAAAATGTTAGAAGTAGAACTACCCTCTGGCCCAGCAATTGCACTAGTAGGTATTTACCCAAAGGATACAAAGATACTGACTCAAAGGGACACCTGTGCCTCTATGTTTATGGCAGCTTTCTCAGCATAGCCAAATTATGGAAAAAGCCCAAATGTTCATCAAGTAATGAGTGCATAAAGAAGATGTGGTAAGTAATGAGTGTATAAAGAAGATGTGGTATGGACTATTACTCAACCATAAAAAAGAATGAAATGTCATAGTTGGAGCTAGAGTATATACACTGAGAGAAATGTCAGTCAGAAAAAGATGAATATCATATGATTTCACTCATATGTGGAATTTAACAAGCAAAAGAGGTGAACATAGGTGAAAGAAAAAAAAAAAGGAGGCAATCCATAAGAGATGGTTAACTATAGAGAACAAATTGAGAGTTGCTGGAGGGGAGGTGGGTTGGGAGATGGATGGAGTAGGTGATGGGGATTAAGGTGGCCACTTGTGATGAGTACTTGGTTTTTGTTGTAAGTAATGAATCACTAAATTCTACTCCTGAAACTAATATTACACTGCATATTAAGTAACTGGAATTTAAATAAAAACTCAAAACATTTAAAAAGTGAATTGAACCATCTAAAAATAAATCCTTCCAAAAACAACAAAAAAAGATAGAGTTTTTGCAATTAAGAAATTTACAAATGGTGGAAGGACATGAGAACATTCTTTAGTGAACAATCCACTATGGTACATAGTGCATTCTTTTTTTCAGAGTGCTTTAAAAGAGGTCTTGGCCTCCTGTGGGCATATAGAGGGCAAAGCCATCAAAGAATAATACAGCATCCTTAGGTATATTCAGAACTTTCCAGTTAAAAAATGCTTCTTATTTAATCCTCACAATAATCCTTTCAAATGGATTCTGGTTTTCCAGTTCTTAACCTAAAACGTTGACATCAATAAAATAAAAATATCAGTGTGAGTTCTGGAGGTGACAGAATGGGTTTTAAGTTCTGCCCCTGCCACTCATTAGGCAAGTCCTTGAGCAAGTTGTTAACCTAAGATTCAGTTTCCTCACACAAACATTAGGTTAATAATCATACCTACCACACAGGGTTGCTCTACGGATGAAATGAAAAAAGTATATAAATGCTTTCTCAAGGAATCTGATAAACAAGAAATTCAATGCCCTTGTGCTCCCTCCCCTTTTCTAATTCCACAACCGCCTCTGTAAAGCTGCCTCCAATTCACTCCTCTTGGTTTCGACCACTCAAGACCTGCTCTCCTCTTTCCAATTAGATACTATATTCTGAATGATAGTTTTTGCTTCTCTGTCTTTATAAAGTACCTAGTCCATACTTTGTTTTACATTCAAATCTTTCTTATAGTCATAAAATATGATATGTAAATAAAATATAAATATAAGTAAAATATAAATGTAAATAAATGAAAATGTATCATTTCAACCATTTAAGTGTACAATTCAGTGGTATTAAATATATTAAGTATTAAATATAGTCACAATATTGTGCAATTGTTTCCAAAATTTTTTCATCAACCCAGAGACTCTATTAAGCAATAACTCCCCATTCCCCCTACTCTTCTAGTTCCTAGAAACCTCTATTTTAGTATGTTTCTACAAATTTGCCTAGTGGAAGTACCTCATATAGGTGAAATAATACAGTATTTGTCCTTTCTGGTGAAAGAACAGTGAAAGGATAATGAAATAACATAATATTTGTCCTTTCTGGCTTCTCTCACTTAGCAAAATGCTTTCAGGGTTCATCCATGCTACAGCTTGTATCGGAATTTGATTCCTTTTTATGGCTGAGTACTATATCACCGTATGGATAAACCACATTTTGTTTATCCATTCATCTGTCAATGAACATTTATATTATTTACACCTTTTGGCTACTGTGAATAATGCTTCTATGAACATTGGCATACAAATATTTTTTGAGCTGATTTTCCACTCTTTTAGATATAGATCCAGAAGAAGAATAGGTGGATAAGTGGAAATTGTTTACCATTTTAAAGAACTGCCAAACTGTTTTCCATAGAGATTGTACCATTTCCTCCAGCAACACACGAGTTTTAATTTTTCCACAACCTCACCAACACTTGTTATTTTGGTTTTTGTTTTTATAATAGTCATCCTTGTGTGTATGAAGTGCTGTCTCATTGTGGTTTTGATTTGCATTTCTCTAATGACTGATGATATTGATCATTTCTTCATGTGTTTACTGGCTGGTTATATATTATCTTTGGTGAAATGTTTCTTCAAGTCTTTCGCTTATTTTTAAATTGGGTTGTCTTTTTGTTGTTGAGTTGTAGGAGTTCTTTATATATTCTGGATATCACTCCCTTATCAGATATATGACTTACAAATATTTTCTCCCATTCTGTAGGTTATCTTTCCACTCTCTTTATAATGTCATTTGATGCACACAAAGTCTTAATTTTGATGAAATCCAATCTATCTTTTTTTCTTTTATTGTTTATGCTTTTGGTATAATACTCAAGAAAGCATTGTCTTCTAATTCAAAGTCATAAAAAATTTCCCATATATCTTCTTCTAAGAGTATTATACTTTTAGTTCTTAAATTTAGATCTTTGATCCATTCTGAGGTGATTTTTTGTATATCATATAAAGGTCCAACTTCATTCTTTCACATGTGACTATCCAGCTTTGCCAGCATCATTTGTTGAAAAGCTGATCCTTTCTCACATTGAATCATCTTGGCACCCTTGCTGAAAATTAATTGACTATGTATGTCTAGGTTTATTTCTAGGTTCTCCATCCAATTTTATTGGTTTATACATCTGTGGGCCAGTACCACACCATTTTGATTACTGTAGTTTTGCAGTACTTTTGAAAATCGGCAAGTGTGAGTCTTCCCACTTTGTTCTTCCTTTTCAAGGTTGTGTTGATAGTCTAGCATTTTTAGGTAGGTGAACTTGAATATATGGTGGATGCATTCAAGAAAATAAGCAGAAAACTCAAAACTCATCCTATCTCATAGTTCTTCAATTCTGGCAAGGTCCCAGTCAATGTCTTTTTAGTCAGACTGATTCACTTTTCACTCATAGAGATAAAATGCAGCTATGCCACACATATAAATAAATGGTCATGGCATAGAGTACTACAATGATGTATGGAAACTCCATCAGGGTACTTTACTGGAAAGAGCACTTCATAAGGAGACCATAATCAGGGTTTTAGTTCCAACTCTGTACTTCAAAGCTATGATTCTTAACAAGTATCTCACTTTTCTAGAACTCTTCAATTATTTTCATTGATTTATGAACTGATGATTATACCCCTGCCCGGTGTATCTCACAGTGATATTACTGAGGTTCAAGAGATACAAAGAAAAAAAGAGAGAAAGAGAGAGAGAGAGATACAAACCATATGGCCCTATACAGCTAAGCACTCTAATATAGAAGCTATTATGCTTCTCATGACTGGTCATTCATCTCACCAGAGCCATGAAGGTCTTCATTTGGTCAGGTCCTTGATAAACTGTTAAATAGGATTTTCTTGTCATAAAAGTTCACAGATACTCCAAAGTTTCAACTCTACGATATCAATGAGGGTTTGTCTTATCTTATTTTTATTCTTTTGAGAAAGATTTTGTTTTTAATTGATCTCTACACCCACCATGGGGCTCATACTCACAACCCTGAGATCAAGAGTCACATGCTCTACCGACTGAGCCAGCCAAGTGTCTCAGCGTTTGTCTGGTTCTAGCTGACAGCTTTTAACCCATCACATTTCATGTCAACAACCTAGAGGAAGGAGTGCTCAGTAAGACGGCATTAGTCCATCTATTACATACAGGCGAATGTGAGGATCCTGTGAGAAATGTGGAAGCCTGTGGGAGACAGAACTCATAGGCATCTGGGAAAATCTCCCATTCTATCTCCTAAACTGAAAAGAAATATACTATTGCTTATTCTATGAGATTGCCTTTGGCTGGTGAAATTGCAAGGGCTAGTCACAACAGGAGGCCTTTTTGAAAGACAAAACAAACAAAAACAACAAAAGCCCTCTCTGGTGGTTGTTGGTTTCACTTATAAGCATTCGCCAAGACTCTCCCAGCAAGTTGTGTGGGGGCCCTCTTGACGAGATTCACACATGATCCACAGAAGGTAGAGAGCAATCTCCTCATCTCGGCATGGTAATTAAGGAGGACAGATGGCCCTGTGATTATTCAACCATATGTAGGTCAAGACTAAATGAATTAATAAGCAACTTAATTCTCAGCCGCCTCCAAGAGCTTATGGGGCATCTATGAACAAACTATTGCCATAGTATCCTGGGAAACAAGAGCTAGGAACAGGGAGAGAGATTTCCTCATGGTACACCAAGTTCTACAGCCTGGGAAGGGATGTCTCAGTTCCTTCATCACACATTGTCTTCCATATTGTATCTGGGGTGTTAAAATGAGTCAAAAGTTATTAATCTTAGTTTCCCATGTATAAATTATATAACTGCAGCCCATAGGGTCTCTGTCTCTCTCACTCTCTCTCTTTTTTTTTTTTAAGTTCAGCTTTCCTTACTTAATCAATTCAGGACTGAAAAGCTGAGGTAGTAGAGCCTAGAGCCATAAGGAGAAATGAAACAAGATAGGAAACACAGGCTGGGGGCCAACGGAGGGATCAGGGAACAAGTTCTGAGAGGGCTCTGAGAAGCAAGGGGCTGCTAAGGCAGAGCTTAATCTAGACCTGAAAAGAAAAATGGGCGCCAATTGAGGGGAAGAAAGGACCAGGAAAACTGTGCAAAAGGCACACGGGATGGTAATCAAACCAGTATGACTGGGTATTGCAGGGGTATTGGCCCAGATCAGCTGGTACTGGTGATCAGCAGCAAACAGAGCCCTGGATGGCAACAAAGCTGGGTGCTTATAGGAAAACCAGTCTTTCCTTTTCCCAGAGATCCTGCCTGAGTCCACAGAGTAGATACTAAAAAGCTTCCAGGAGTGTATACAGGGAAAAGTAGTTTCCTCCCTCCTCTTTGCTCTCCACCCCTTCTCAGGTTTAACTAGTGAGACTGACAAAGGAATTGAGCTTTCCTGCTCAGCTACCCTAGCCCTTCCTCTTACCTGGCCAAACGCTCTAGAACTGACCAGTGTTCCCTCTTCATCTCCTCATCCTTTTCTAAACCGTGAGCTACTTCCCTCTGAGGAGAGGCCTGCATTTGTGCAGCTGTCTCTGGATGGGCATGTTTAATTTTCTGAGCAAAAGGATATTGAACCCAGTTGTCAGACCCAGCATTACTGGTGGTAATAGATATTTTGCCCCTTTTAGCTCACTCCTGAGTATATCTGAGTTGGTTTGGTATATCTGAGCACTGAAGGAGAAAGAGCATAATTTACCTCCTGCTTAAAACCCCAAC
>PITA01010330.1:0-72549 GCA_004023965.1 Spilogale gracilis
AAAAAAAAAAAAAAAAAAAAAAAGAGAGAGAGAGAGAGAAAGAAAGAAAATCTTTCTTGGCCATTAGCTTTGAATTAGAACATCTTTCCTACATCAATCTGACTTAAAAAAAAGGAATGAGAAAAATTGTGTAAAAACATAGTAAGAGATCTAACATTTTTCATCCCTATGTCTCTCATGCTCTTCCCTCAAAAAATTAAAAAGAAAAATAAGGAAGTAACTTTTAGAATGTTACAGTTCCATGGTAAAATAGACTCCTCCAACTAATTAGTGTTGGTATATGGACAAGGAGCCTGTGTAGCCTTTCAATGAAGGCAAGCCAATCAGTTATTGTCAGGAGTCCTTATTGCCTTATAAAGCGTTTGTGTTTCATTATTCAGCTGGTCATCTGTCTTTTAAGCAATGACAATAAGACGATGGTAAACATAAAGGAAATTTAAATAGTATACTATTTGTATTAAATACATACTTGTATTTTCCTGTATTTGCAATCTAACCAGTACACAGTCTAATTCACTACATTTAAATAAAGGAACAGATATTTATAATTTCATGAAATATGTAGATAATTTATATACAGGGAGAAGACTGTTTTCCCGTTTAACTGAGTTTCATGCTATATCCTGTGACTTGGTATAAGTTCCCTAAATACATTTCCCCCAGCAAGCAGTGAAATAACATGCTTAAATTTGGATGGGATGGCATATCTGTGAACATGTGATTTTATGAATGCCACTCATAGTAAGTCCTGCCTTACTGCCTATTAAAACCTGATATTGGATACACTCAATATTCTGGCTGCTTCAAATAACCTGATTATATTAGTGTGTGCAAATGAAATGAAGAAAGTGATGTATTAAAATGGCACATAGTAAATTTCAGAGTAAAACATAAATGACATATAGAGAATTAACTTTCTTGGCCTAAATATCTTGAGTCCCATATTTAGCAATGGTAACTGAGAGCCAACAACATGAAATCAAACTGTAATTGTAGACACAAAGAAATGTTTGTGAAGACCTTGCCACAGTATTCAGTGATGTAGGTTAAAATTGCCTGGCTTCTCTTTGGCTCCATTTCAAAAGCATAATTAGTTTTTCTGAATGTTATTTTTGACTTGTATTTTTCAAAGCAAACAATAACTTACAGAGAACTTCGAGGCAGATATGCATGTGGTATTAAATCATAATTACATCTTGAATATTAATCTTACCTTTGGTGTAACGTTTGAAAATATCACAAGAAAATTGAGACATATATTTACTTGTATTACAAAGTCAATGGCATAATCTGCATTGATAACAAGAGAAGAGAGTCTTTCAGGTGCCTGGGCGGCTCAGAGGGTTAAGTCTCTGCCTTCAGCTCAGGTCATGATCTCAGGGTCCTGGGATTGAGTCCCACATCAGGCTCTCTGCTCAGCGGGGAGCCTGCTTCCCCCTCATTCTCTGCCTGCTTGTGATCTCTCTCTCTGTCAAATAAATAAATGAAATCTTTTAAAAAAAGAAAAAAGAGAAGAGAGTCTTTAAATAAGCTTCTCAGTCATGGAATCTAGGAAGTTATTGGAATTAAATTAAGCATATTTGCATGCAAACATGTCTACACAATGTCAAAGTGACTAATGATAAGTAAATAAAATAATTCAACACTAAGTAGTGGCTGAATGTATTTGACTCTGACAAGACAAAAATCTAAAAACAGCTTCCCAATTCAAACAGTTTATCTTAATGTTTTTATCTTTTAAAAAATCTTCATTCTGGGACAGAAAGTTCTTCTTTTGGGAGTGGACATAGAGTAATGAAGTTATGATTGAAATATTTCGAAGTTGTTTTTGAAACTAAGATTGCATTTCTTACATATAAACAAACAGAAAAAAAGATACTGTTGAAGATTACCTACCTATTTCAGTGGACTGACTTTCCAGACTTATGTGAGAGTCTTTATTTTGATTCTTTCCAATGGGAATAAATTGAATTGAAAGAGATTTACATGCACATCACACATAATTACTTAGGTCTCATTTTTTAAGATATTTAGATAGAGATCTCAATCTCAGGGCAAAAGATGATGGGATGAACTAAATGGAAGAGACCTATTGTTTTTGTTTTGTGTGGTTTTTATCAAGATTTTTAATTAGTTAATTTTTCCTTAATGGAAAATAAAATCTAAAGTTTAAGAAAGTAAAAATGATATTATATGTTATGATATATGATTATATTATATTGAATGCAATGAGAAAATCATTCTTTTGTTTTTTCTTTAAAATTTATAATTTCATTTAAAAAATAAGATAACTGTATGTCTTTAGTTCCCTCAGGAAGTCTGGGAGGCTGTAAAGTGGTATGAGAAGAGCAATTAATGCTCTAGTATCTGAAAGTCAATCTCATTGAATTGACACTTTTTTTTTCTTACAAGTTTTATTAGGAAAAGAAAAATCAAATAAGTAAACTGATTTTTTTCAGAATTATCCAGAAACCAATTTACATAATTTTATTCATTGTAATTCCTACAGCCCTGTAGAAATCTCTAGGTATTTCAAAGAAAAGGATATCTGATAGAGGGATTGATAAGCTTATGAAGGTCAGAGAAGATGTTGCTGGTGTGCAGGGAGTCAGAAAACAGGAATCCCAGGAAACTCCTGATTATTTCAGCTGCCTGAAACAAGGAAGTCCTTGCTTTCCAGAACACTGGAGGTTATTGACCTTAAGTTTCTGGGGCAATAATGACATCTTACTCTCTTTGTCTTGCAAAACTGTGCAAAACTTGTCTCTCTATTTTAAAAGAAACCTCAGCTGGAACTCTGCTGGCAATAGAATCTGTAAAATGTACCCTGCAGTACAAGGAGAGTATTGAGGTGAGAAGAATGGTTCACACATCCTGGTATAATTATCTACTCTGTGGTCAGTGATCATTTAATCTGATTTAATCTGATATCCTATCCTCTACCCTATGTGTAAAATATTCTCTGTATTTTTAAATAATTTACACATCAGTTGGTCCAAGAAAAAAAATAAGTTGTGCAGAACTATTTTATCTGTGGTTAAGATGGTATTAATTTTTGAAAATCTCATATAAGAATTAAAATCAATGGATTTTCTGTTTGATCTTGCTTAACAAAGTGTGATTTGATGACAAACCATCTCAGTTTCCCCAGGATTGAGGAGTTTCCTGGTGCTATGAAGTGAATCAAAATTCATATATTGAAACCCTGACTCAATGTGACTATATTTGGAGATAGGGCTTTAGGAAATAATTAGGCTGAGTAAGGTAGTAAAGGTGAGGCCCTGGTCTGAAAGGATTGGTAGCTTTATAAGAAAAGGTAGAGAGATATCTCTTTCTGCTTTCATTCAGAGGAAAGGCCACGTGAGTATACAGTGAGAAAGCAGTCCTCTGCAAACCAGGTAGAGAGGCTTATCAGAAACTAGACCTCTAGAACCTTGATTTTGAACTTTTCAGCATCCAGAACTGTGAAAAAAAAATTTTATTGTTATTTAAGCCATAAAATCTGTAGTATTTTGTTACGGCAGGTAGAGGGGACAGAGTGCAAGATGTCTACAGCTAAAACTGGAGAAACCCTAGGCAAATTGGGATAACTTTAGGATATCCATTGTGACAAAAAAATGTTGTGCCATGAAAGAGTCTGCTGAGCCTAAAGTTAGTAAGGTTAATATTCAAGAAATTTCAAATATCTGATACATCATATGATATGGTGTAAAATACTGATAAATCTTATGATTCTTAGTTGTCTTAATTATGATAAAACATATAGTAATATTTATTAATTTTTGCACCAGGCATTTAACCATGCAATCTATTATTGATAGCCTAGGAAGGTATTTGCTGTTACGCTCTTAAAACGGACTTTGTAACTAGACGAAGAGCTGAGCTCTCAGTCTAAAGAAATACTAGGGAATTATCTTGGCAAAAAGAGAAGAAAGTGGAAGGATATATATATTTACATATATATATTTTTATTCACTGAGATATTTGAGTAATATTCTAATCACTGCTTATAAAGTCAGTCAGGTGCCAAAGGGAGCTACTGAGCAAACTTCTCTTCATGATGGAGTCTTGTTTATTTGTTTGTTTGTTTGTCATTGGCATTATCCCAGAGGTGAGATATGCCTAGCTTTGGATGACTGTGTAGACAGGAAGAGGGGAATATCTGCTAGATGCCAAACAATTTGCAAAAGCTTTCAAAAATTCACTATTATAATACATACCATTCTTTGGTAATCTCTATCTTTCAATATAATATTAGTAAATCTCTTGATTAAGTGAAAGGAAGGCTGGAATTGACATCGTTGTTTCCAGTAAGCTCATAAAATGATGAACAATTTCATGTGATCTGGAGGAGATGGAGGGGTCAAACAAAATTTTGCATCTAATCATTTGGCAGCATAAAAAGATCCAAGTAAATAACAATAGAGTGTGTTCCTATGCAGTCTGTACACATATGGATATATCCATAGCTATAAAGGCCATTTAAAGAGAAGGCATTTCCTAGTCAATTTAATTCTCTGCAAGAATGCTTTTACAAATATTCTGTTTTACAGGACCATTGGGATTTTATGAACTCTTAGATTATTAAAGGGAATAAAGGGAAGCAAATATTGCAGTTCCAATACAAAGGTTAAGTGATATAATAGAAAGTTGATAAAAAGGAAATGCATTAAATACACTCTATTTTAGAGAAGAACATATTATTTATATAGTGTACCCAGAAGGATTATAAACAATACTATGTTACAACTAATGTGCTGGGATGCTTTAAAGCCTATGAAGAAGAGATTTGAGTTTTTGGAAAACAGCCCTTTCATTGCCCCCAAAGATAGTATCCTAATGGAAACGTATATGTTTTTGACAGAGAGACTGTTTAATCTTAAAACTATAGACAGATAAACCCTGAAAAGACCATACCCAATAGCTTGCATCTAGGCCTTTGTGGGTAGAAGTATTTAAGAAGAGGAAGAAAAACAGATAGCTGTGTGAAAGAGAGCTGCATTGCAAATGCAGAGAATAGAAGAACAAAAGTAGGATGGAAGGAAAAGTAAAGACAAGACAAGCTACTGAATGGGAGAAGATGTTTGTAAATGACATTTCTGATATAGGGTTAGTATCCAAAATATATAAAGAACTTATATAAGTCAACACCCCCAAAACCAAATAATTGAATTACAAATGGGCAGAAGATATAAGCAGATATTTCTCCAAAGAAGAGATACAGAAGGCCAACAGACACATGAAAAGATGCCAACATCACTTATCACCAAAGAAATGCAGATCAAAGCTACAGTAATATAGCGCCTCACACCTGTCAATTGGTAAAATCAAAAACAAGAAACAACAAGTGTTGGGAGGATGTGCAGAAAAAGGAACCCTAGTGCACTGTTGTTGGGAATGCAAACTGAAGCAGCCACTGTGGAAAACAGTATGGGGTTCCTCAAAATTTAAAACCAGCTGAGGTTTCTTTTATAATAGACAAAGAACAATTTTTGCAAGACAAAGAGAGTAAGATTTCATTATTGCCTATGATCCAGTAATTGTACTCCTGTGTATTGCCCAAAAATTACAAAAACACTAATTCAGAGGGATTCATGCATCCTGATATTTATTGTGGCATTATTTACAATAGCAAAATTATGGAGGCAGCCCAAGTATTCACTGATAGATGAATAGACAAAGAAGAGATTATATATATATATTTTTCATTCATTCTTATATATTCATATATATATATATGATGAAATATTATTCAACCAAAAAAAAAATAATGAAATCCTGCCATTTGCAACACCTTGGGTGGAGCTAGAGAGTATAAGGCTAAGCAAAATAAGTCAGAGAAAGACAAATGCCATTTGATTTCATTCATTTGTGGAATTTAAGAAACAAAACAAATGAACAAAGGAAAAAGAGACACACAAACCAAGAAACAGACTCATTAAACTATAGAGAACAGACTGGTGGTTACCAGAGGGAAGTAGGTGGGGGAATGTGTGAAACAGGTGAAATACACTTACCATGTGAGCACTGAGGGATGTATAGAATTGTTGAATCATTATATTCTATCCCTGAAACCAATATAACATTATATGTTAAATATATTGGAATTTGAAAGAAATAAAAACAAAAGAAAAAAATTCAGCTCTATAATTATATTCAGGAGGAATATGAAATCCTAATAATAATAGCAATATTATTTGTGAAAGAATGTATAAGTATCTTATTACCTGATTTCATAGTATTCATCTCATTAGATCTGCTTCAGTTTGGGGAAAGGACACTAATTCTTCATCTTATTGAACTATTATCCACTCTCTTAAGAGGAAACTCATGAATAATAGGCACTTTATAGTATAAAATATAGTATAGTATATTTCATTTTGTATATTTTATTTAATTCTTTAGTTAATATGATTTGGTTTTATAAAACAGTGATTATTAGGTATTTTTAAGGTAAGATCTCTGATTTTTTTATTGTGTGTATTTCTTGTGAATAGTTGGAGTCCATATTTTTACACATTGATAAGGCACTCAACTGCTGGGAAAGAAGAAAAGGGAGAATTATGAATTATTATCTAACAAAGATTTTTGTCCAAATTGCGTTGGTAAGACTTATTAATACAGAGTTACTAAGTTTACAGAGCATTCCTGTGTATTCCTCAAATATATAATTGAGATCTTATGGATTCCAGGCACTGTTCTAGGTGCTTGTGGTATATCAGTAAACAGAATAAAAAGACTCCTGCCCTTGTGGAGCTTACACTTTAGCAGGAGAGACTGATAGTGAAATAAGTCCTATGGAAAAGTAAAATATTACAGCAGAATTAGGGAATACAGAATACAGGGTGGGGGCACCAGAAAATTGGAGTCCTCCAATTTTGCTCAAGCTTTACAAGGATGATAGCAAAATTTCTAATATTTTAGTTCAGTATTAGACCTAATATAGTTTAGAGTCAAGTACACCACATTATGTAACCATTTTCAAACGGACTAGTATTGTTCTCTTATTGCCATCTAAAATAGGAATCATTATCAAAGAATAGATCAGTAATTCTAGTTTTCCCTGCCTTCAGTTGTTAAAACAATCAAACATACTTGCTTTTATGGGCTTCTTCACCATGGAACTATTATTATCCACTTCTGCTATCCTTGCAATATGCGTTGATTGATTTGCTAATAACTTAATTTCTCATTTTGTCATCTTGCAGACATTTTATACTAATTGTATTTAATGGACTGTGAGCTACTGAAATATTTAGAACCATTGCTAGTAAATACAAAATATGCTTACTGATAGAATATAAAAATAAGCAGTTGGTAAACCAATGAATATATACATTATCTGAGATCATTGAGCTCATAAAAGTTTAATGGAGGCTAGAAGAAATATATTGTTAACATTCTAAGGAACTAAAAAAAAAAGGGCTGGGCAGATTGATGTAGCAAACTAATATTTGAATATACTGGAAGTCATCATGTTATTCACTGGTAACTTTTAAATTTATTATAACAAAGATTAATATCTTCCCCTTGGTTGGTTGATTTTACAACCAAAACTCACCATACTTGACTATATTAAAAACAAGTTATCTCTTCATTACTTTTTCTGTCATTTAATTTGATCATTTTGAGTGTTTGTTGACATTACTTTGAATAACTTCTATCCAAATTAGTTATTTTAGATGTTTACCTTTGTTGTTAGAGTACTTTAAATATATAAAAAGATACTTTTGATTTCATCATTTATTTTGTTTATTTATTGTGATAAAAAATAAATTAAATTATAGAGTTTTCAAAACTATTTCACCTGAGACTTATTTTTTTTTAAATTTTATTTATTTGACAGAGAGAAACACAGCCAGAGAGGGAACAGAAGCAGGGGGAGTGAGACAGGGAGAAGCAGGCTTACTGCCGAGCAGGGAGCCCCGATGTGGGACTCCATCCCGGGTCTCCGGGATCGTGACCTGAGCCGAAGGCAGTCGCTTAACCAACTGAGCCACCCAGACTCCCCAAGAAAAAATATTTCTGTGGGATTCTTAAATTGTATTAAGATGAAAAAATTGCAGGTCGGTGGCCTGGACAGCTCAGTCATTGAGCATCCAACTCTTAGTTTTGGCTCAAGCAAATTCTTGGGGTTATGAGATCCAGCTCCATATCAGCTCAGCATTCAGCAGGGAGTCTGCTTGAGATTCTTTCCCTCTTCATCCGCCCCAACTCCCCCACCCCCACATGCACTCTCTCTCAAGTAATAAAATATTTTTTAAAGAGATAAAACATTTTGGTGTCAAGGTATACTAGAAAATAAGCTTTGATCATAATTATTAAACTATTGGGGTGCCTGGGTGACTGAGTCATTAAGCGTCTGCCTTAGGCTCAGGTCGTGATCTCAGGCCCCGGGGATTGAGCCCTACATCAAGGGTCCCTGCTCAGTAGGAAGCCTGCTTCTCTCTCTTTCCCACTTCTGCTGCTTGTGTTCCCTCTCTCTCTCTCTCTCAAATAAATAAATAAAATCTTAAAAAATAAAAAAAAATAAAGCCACTTATTTATATGTATAGCATGTGTTTTTATATATTACCTCAAATGTTTAAAACAATACTGTGGCTTAAGTACAATCGTCTTCGTTTTACAGTTGAGTTAACTGACGATACAAACATGCTAGTGACTAAAAGCTAGAAGAGGCAGAAAGAGGATTTTGCTAATGACTCTGATGCTGAAGTTGGTGTCTTTTACAGTATGGTTCCATGATCCTTTAGGGTGATGAACCAGTTAGTGCTACCAAGGATTCTGAGGACAAAGGAGAAAGGCAGGCTAAGAGGTGTGGAGTTTATCGTTTAGGGGATAATAGACCTTTGAAGCATTTGATTAAGGAAGTCATATGATAACCTCAGTATCATAGGAAGATTATTACTCTACTCTTAGGAATGAGTTGATAATTATATTAGAAGGTTGGTAATATAAATAAAGAGGAAGAATGATTAAAAGATGTTTTTAAAGAAATAGCAACAGGGTTTAATTGTGGGCTGAGTGCAGGTAGAAGAAAAGTGAGAATTACTCTAACTTTTACATATTGTACGTGCTCTGAGTTCCATTTTTGACTGCCACTATCCACTTGACTGATGTTGTGCAAAGCCATTTACTCCATCCTGTCTACTTTAGAGGATTTTTATAGAAATTATAGGACATAAAGGTTTATGAAAGTACTTTGTAAACCGTAAAAGCCCAAGAGATATAATCCGGCTTTTGTACTATGGCTTTAAAAAATTACCAAAAAGACTTATTAAAAATAAATTCTGTAGCAAGTCCAAGGGAATCAATATTATTCAAGTAAATGAAATTTTTGTGAATTTTCGAATTATATTCATATTGCATTGTCAGCATTTTCTCTGTGTGGAACAAATGCAAAAGATAACACATCTCTACCTCCAGCAGAGAGTCTAAAATATGATGAGTATAAGAGAAAGGCACAGAAATTAAAGTGGAATGAAGTTTTCATATTAAATCTGCATATTTTGGCTAAGACAAATAATCACTATTGTAATAGTGTTTTAAAAGAGGTAGCAATGCGTTATATGTTTTAGACTTAACCAACCTATTGTCATGAAAGTTTTAGGGAGATTCTTCACTATTGATTCTTCTAAGACATTGAGATAGTCACATTCATTGATTTTCTTGAGGTGAAATGGTCCCTAATTTTGTCCAGTCCAATATTGTATTTAAGATGTGTATAGACCTGTCAGATGGACAAGAAATTTGAGATGTAGGGGCGCCTGGGTGGCTCAGTGGGTTAAAGCATCTGCCTTCAGAGCAGGTCATGATCTGAGGGTCCTGGGATTGAGGCCCGCATCAGGCTCTCCACTCAGTGAGGAGCCGGCTTCCCCCCCCCCTCTCTGCCTGTCTCTCTGCCTATTTGTGATCTCTCTCTCTCTCTGTCAAATAAATAAATAAAATCTTTAGAAAAAAAGTTGTTATTGTACCTACTATAATTTTTATTCTCTTTAGGTAATATCTGTATATCTCATAAAATTTCAGAGAAAGAAAATTAGTCTACTAAATTGTCTTATTATTTAAAAAGCTATTGCTGTATGTCTGGCTATGTCCCATTATTTTTTCCAAATATAAAATTCCGAGGGAGTCTTCTCTCTATTGTTCTTGGTCTCTTCCCAGAGCTATGTTAGGTTTATTAATCTTTTCAAAGAACCAGGTTTAGGATGATTCCTTTATTTTTTATTATCTGTTACATTAATTTAATTTTTCCTTTTGTTTCCTTTTATTTGCTTTTTTTGCTTTCTATTTTATTGGTTTCTTCAGTCATTAATAGTTAATGTTCTTCTATTCTAGTATAATTATTTAATGCTATATATTTCTCACCAAGTACAGATGTTGATGTACCCCACAAATTTGATGTCATATTTTCATTGATATTCAATTAGAAGTATTATTTCATTTTATTTTGGTTTCTGTTTTGACATAGGAAGTCTGTAGAAGTTATTATTTATATTTGTAATTATTAATACCTCTTATTATTCTGTGTCTGTTATTAATAATATTGTCTCAGCATCTTGAGTAGTCTGTGTTTTTATTATAGTGCATCTAGGCAAAGATAGTTATTTATTCTGATTGAAATTTTCTGTGTTTATTGAATGTGAAAAAAATGTCTTTTTATCCATTTTGGAAAAACATCCTCAATTATAGTCTCCTCAAATATTGTCTCTCCCCTTAATAGTTTTTTTTTTTTTTTTTTTTTTAATCTTTGTCCTGAAACTGTAATTAGCAATTGTTGGACTTCTTTTTCAAAAATGCTTTTCTTTGTCTCGGTTGCATTTGATGTAATTTTTGGGTTCTATCCTTTAGTAAAGATAGGTCTAATTTCAGATGTTATATTTCCTTTTAAGAAATTGCATTTTAAAATAGTATCTGGTAATTTTAACAGTATTTTCCTACTATTTTTTTAAATTTTCTCTTTATTTCTTTAAGCCTGTATATACTACTCATTGTATCTCTTTTATCTGATGATACTGATATCTAAACCATCTTAGGTTTGGACTGCAATTTGATTTAAAATTTTTTTGTCCCTGTAAATTGTGTAAAATTGGCTTTTCCATCCACTCAACAGCTGTACTCTGGACACTAATACTCAAGGAAGGATGTCATTTTATTTCAAATCAAAGCCAAGTCTTACCTAGACAACATTTCTTTCTTTGTCTAAGGTTTGATTGATTGATTGGTTTAGGCTTATCCACTTTGTGGGGATGCAAATAATTGTCTTAACCTCTTTACATGGCCATTAAAACCAAAATTTCAATCCACTATATATTATAGGTACTGCCATAATATTCTGCAAAGTCAATAAAATCTTCCCTGGATTCACTTTATAACTGGCTATATTAGTGATTTTTTAATCATTTCTATAATTAATTACTATGAACTTTGTAGCTTAAATAGTATAAATTTATTATTTTGCACTTCTGGAGGTCAGAAATCTGACCTAGGCCACAGTGGTTTAAAACTGAGGTGTTATCAGGAATGCATTCCTTTTAGCAGGCTCTGAGGGGACATCCATTTCCTTGTTTTTCTGCCTTAAGGCTACTAACCTCTCTTGGTTTGTGACCCTCTTCCTTTATCTTCTAGGACAGGAACATTTCATCTCTCTGACTCTTATTTTCACAACCCCTTCTAACTACAGCTGAGAAAGGTTTTCTGCTTTTAAGTACTCATGCATTCAGATTGGGCCTACCTGGATAATCCAGAAGAAACTCACCATCCCTAGGTCCATTATCTTAATCATATCTACAAAGTCCCTTTTGCCATGTAAAAAGGCATATTCAGATTCTAGGGATTAGGACATGAACATCAACATCTTTGGAGGCCATTATTCTGCTTACCACAGTCATGATGATTTCTCTTAGTCAATGCAAGTTTACTTACATATTTAAAAAAGAAGTATATTTAATTAGAATTTTATGTTGTTACTAAATGGGAGGTGATAGGCTATATGTTGACAAAATGGCAGAAAAAGAAACTCTTGAGTACTCTCCAAGACCCATGTCCTCATTCATCACCACAAACTGATAGCTAAATTCATTGTTTCAAGCAAATACTAGAGTGATACTTATCTTAATCTCACCAACAACCCTAAATGGTGCGAGTTTTTCTTGGACATTCAAATGAATGTCTAAACCAACATAATTCACAGGATTTCACCAATCCTATGTTCCTATGAACCTCAGCAATCCAGAGAAGATGGGCTGTATTTGGTGGTGACACAGGACACCCTTTTAGAATTACGTGTATGCTGCAGATGTGTTTATACTGTATTCTAAGTAGCTTCAGGTTCATGGGAACACAGTGGGTTGTGAGATGTCCTTTTAATATTATTCATAAATGTGCCATCTTTATCATATCAGAACTGAAAATGTTCTACTGAGGTTCATCAAAATGATGCAGATCAAGGAAGAAACTACTTGTTTCTGACTATGCCAGAGTCAAGCTACTTAGGGAAGTGGAGGTGACTTAAAAACCACTGTGAGACTGAACACAAATTCTTTTTTTTTTTTTTAAGATTTTATTTATTTATTTGACACAGAGATCACAAATAGGCAGAGAGGCAGGCAGAGAAAGAGGGGGAAGCAGGCTTTCTGCTAAGAGAGAGCCCAATGTGGGGCTTGATCCCAGGACCCTGAGATCATGACCTGAACCAAAAGCAGAGGCTTAACCCTCCGAGCCACCCAGGTGCCCTGAACACAATTCTTTTTTTTTTTTTTTTTAAGATTTTATTTATTTGACAGAGAGAAGCACAACCAGAGAGGGAACACAAGCAGGGAGAGTGAGAGAGGGAGAAGCAGGCTTCCTGCCGAGCAGGGAGCCCGATGTGGGACTTGATCCCAGGTCTCTAGGATCATGACCTGAGCCGAAGGCAGTTGCTTAACCAACTGAGCCACCCAGGAGCCCCAGAACACAATTCTTAATAAGAAATTCTCAATAATTAAAGGAAGAGGAAAACAGCAGTCAGGAATTTAGAGTCACAAAAGATAAAATAAAATATAAAATTTGATGTGTTGGAAATTAGATGTCATAAGTGTTCTGAGTTATAACTATGTCATATACATAAATGTCATGTTTGAGGAGATTAAAGACCATTAAGATGAATACATGATTAGTGACTTAAAATGGTATTGCAATCACTTAGGATAATGAATGTTAAGAAAAATGAGAACTATCAATTACATTTTGAAATTATTGAGAATAGTGGGAATGTACTTATAGAAGTTATAAGTTATGTCTTAAAAAGGAAGAGGTGGTGTGGTCTTCAAAGGAGAACATTCTCAAAAAGACAATAAAGACAATAAAGAAATGATGAAATAAATACAAGAGGAGCCATTGGGTCATAGGCTTAATGTGAAATCTAGGTATTATAATTAAATATAATCTGATATATATAACTGTCACAAAAGATTTTTGTAAACTGTCAAGTAATTCCCTGAGTAAATCAGAATAGATTACATAATTACTTTTAAAATATTACTTGAATGCAAATAATTTTTGTCATCTTTATATGTGTGCGTTAAATTAGCTTTGCTTTGCTTTTCATACAAAAATAGAATTCTTTTTACTTTTTGTTTCAGTTTTTTCTTCATCCTCTTTTTTTTTTTTTACATTCTTTTAATCAAAAAGGCTGAAGTACCAGCTATTGATTGTGTTACTATAATTGATCTAGCAGTGGAAAGTGGAATTTTTCCAGTTGATGCAGTGATTAGAATTGATTTAGCAGTAGAACTCATAAGAGTCAATAAAATACAGAGAATAAGGCAACAACTGTTCTTAGAAAAGACTGTAATTCAATTACAGAGCTCAGCTCTGCTTACCTTAATTAATCTAGTCAGCATTCGGCAGGAGACTTTAGTTGCTATTTCAGTTTGGATCTTTAGAAAACACGGAGTTCTTAGAAAAAGAGTACTTCTCCATAGGGGTTTTAAAATTGAGTCACATAATTTACTGTGTGTTTTTGGTAGATCCAGAATCCTAAAAATACTAAGTTGTGTGTTTGCTCTGCCTTGTTAGTAGTTATAAAGTTCCGAGAAGCTTTATGTTGTTCAAGGTGTGCTGTTTTAGAAATTCTTTGTAGTTACTAAGAGTACTGTCATGTTTTTGGACTGTGTTTAACTCTGCCTCCTAGTATCTTTCAGTATTATTCAGAATTATAAAACATAGTTCCTATATTAAATTTTCTGTGTTTTTACAAGATAGTGATTATTTATATCTTTCCTAGTTTTAACAGTTTTTGTTCTTCCTCTCCTCTGCAGTGTTTCTTGTTTCTTCAGTATTTTTATCTGTTCTAATTTTATATCTGACTCATCTAAGGTTTTATCATGTTTTATTGTTTTGTCTAAGTTCTTATACATGGTTCAGCTGTTTTACTTCTGAAAATGTGTAAATAAGTTCTCAATATGGGTAAACTTATTTGATCATAACTCTTAATGAAGGCTGCAATCTTATAAAATCTTACTTAAAAATTAATTTAAGGGCGCCTGGATGGCTTCGTCTGTTAAGCGTCTGCCTTCAGTTCAGGTCATGATCCTGGAGTCCTCAGGGAGAATTTGCTTCTCCTTCTCTCTGTGCCCCTCTTCATCACTTGTGCTCTCTCTCTCTTAAATAAGCAAATAAAATATTTTTTAATTAATTTAAATTTTATCAAAGTAGTAACTGTATATGGTTGAAGATATCCTAGTGCCAATTTGCTTATAATGAAAAATAGAAATCACTCTTGTCCAACCCAACCCTATGTTCTCTACTGTTTGCAAAGACAGCGTTAGCATTTTTTACTTTTGAAAGTGTGCCTCAGTATATCTTAATAATTTTTATACTGTTGTTTTTACTTGTATATTTGAGATAAATGTTATTTTCATGTTATGTAACTGGAAAATCTAGCTTTCTTTCCCCATTAGCTGTTTTTATTTACTTTTCTCCCATTTCTTATAACACTTGGTCAGAATTTTTGTTTAAATTCATAGCCAGTAAACTGTACTAATGCAATGATACTCAAACTGCTAGGACAATAACAGAATAAGGAATGCATGCAGGAAAGGAAATCAATACATTTCCTTCCTGGAGAAAATCTTGTATGAAAAAGGATACCCATGGACAAAAACAGTGTGCTTATTGATGTAGTTGATTTGCTCAAGCAAACTTGGCTAAAACTACTTACTGTTTGCTACTTGATAATATACATTTTGAGGACTGGCAGCCACTTCAGGGAACCACATTTTGAATAGAAGTGTTAGTGAGCTATAATTTTTTAGTTATAAATTTTTTTCCTGAGTTAAGCATTATTTCTCTTTTTCCCATTTGCTTACTTTAATCTTTTTAGAGTCCAAAACTTCTATCAGATTTTTTTTTTTGCAAATACCAATACTTTTTAATCTCAAACATCACAAATCTGTCATTTGGAATTTTTTTTTTAATAGTTTTCCTTACACACTTCTTTGACTTCCTGCTGCAATATGGATTGAGAGCTCTCTCTCTGCCTATCACAAATCTTCATCTTAGTATTTCCTTCATTCCTTGACTCTTGTTAATTCTGTCTTCTGAATTCTAGATCTTTTTCATGCACTCTCTCATTTTACTGGATAGCAGAATCACTTTTTAAGAGGTTCCTAATTTGGCTATGAATAGAATTCTAGGATGAAGTAATATTCCCAAAATTCTGAACTTTATTGCCACTGTCTTCTAGACAGTGTACTATTGAGCTTTTAGATGTCATTCTGAATACTTTTTGTGTGTGTTTGCATAAGTTTGGGTTCTTTTTCAAAGTGTTTACAACTAGAACTTTCTCACTAATGTGATCTAGGTTCACTCATTGAGCTGGCAATTAAGTGTGCATATTCAATAATTACATTTGGACTTTAAATCTTAGACATATTTTTGTAATATTTCCCTGATAGCTTGTTTCTTTCTGTTTTCTGTCCTCTTTCTTTTTGGAACTCCTGTAATAAAACTCCTTGTATGTTTATTCTAATTTCATTTCTTTTATTTTACCCACACACACTGTTTTTAAAAAAATTTTTCTTTTATATTAGACATCTTATTTCTAATATCTGGAAGTTCTTTCTTCTATTATTTTATCATCTTGTTTTGTGGATAGAATGCTTTTTGTTTTGTTTTGTTTTTAATCTTTGTAAGCATATAAACTGTAACTTGGCTTTTAAAAATATATTTTCTACTTGCTAAATTTTTTTTTAAGATTTTATTTATTTGACAGCAAGAAACACAGCTAGAGAGGGAATACAAGCAGGGGCATGAGAGAGGGAGAAGCAGGCTTCCCACCGAGCAGGGAGCCCAATGTGTGGCTGGATCCTGGGACTCCAGGATCATGACCTGAGCCGAAGGCAGTCGCTTAACCAACTGAGCCACCCAGGCACCCCTACTTGCTAAATCTTTTTTATTTTCTTCATGTCCCCTGCTTTGTAAATTGCCTTGTCTGTTTTAGTTTCTCCCTTTTATGATGGGGGCTTTCTCTGAAATATCTGATGATCTCTGGTAGAACCTATACTTAAAAGTAAGGCATTAAACAGATTGGAATTGATCTTGGAACAGATTGGAATGTTGCCATGACCTACGTTTATTAAGTGAATGGTTCTAGCATAGGGTGGTTCAGAGACAAGCCAGCTTTTCCAGTGAGATGCTCTCAAAAATCAGAATCTTTATTTAATAATTTCTTCTTAGTTATTATTTTCAGTAGTTTGGTAGTCTGTTGTCTTATATTGGAATAGACACTTTACTGCCAGCATTTTGTGTGCAAGACACACAAACTGTTGTGATTGTTAATCAACTGTTTTGGAAGAGAAAGGGTGATAAGTCGTCCTGTTTCAACACCAAATTTTCACACATTTCCTGATCTTTACCTCCTTTCCTGACCACTAATTACATGATAATGTGGAAGTGCAAACTTCCAGACCTTCAGAGTGTGGTAGGTAATATTGTCTCCCTTTTTCACTTTTCTCTTCCATTCCAAACATTATGTTTATAATGTCATAAGTTAAAACAGATTCTGCCAAATGTTCCCTTTTCTAAAATTTATTGAAATCCCTCATCTATTTTTTTAAATATTTTTATTATATGTGTAAGCAATACTTTCTTCTCGTCTTTCCTACTGGCAGGTTGGTGGCTTTTTGAAAGGAAAGAGAGGAATGCATGCTGTCATTCTGCCATGTTTAACTAATAGTCTACAAACCGGCTTATGTGATTATTTGTTCATAATTTCACATGTATTTAATTCTAGGCATGATAGTATTTTTGATTAATTTTCAATCATTAAGTAAATAAAGCCACACAAATACATGCAGATGTTACCTCCAACTTGTCAGCTGTCAGTATGAAAACTTAAAAATTATTGACCATGACATTCACAGAATCATTAGAATCATTAGCAATTTCAGTCCAATGATTATATGAAAAATTTTCTTGGTTGAAGTGAATAAACATATTGAAGAATTATATAAATACGTTAATGCACATAACTCTGTAAGTAACTTATTATTCATACAGATGTATAGTTGTATATGTATTATTTTCTTATAAAACACTTTTATATTTGAAAATCTGTTGTCTTTCTTTCTTGTTAACAAAACCCTTCCACCTGGAAAGGTGGCAAGGGTTACTTTTCTCTCCAGATACATAAACTGTTGCAGAGAATTATTAGTTTATTACACAATCTTTATACAATTTTATGTCTTACACTGACAGAAAGGTGTAAGGATTAGAATAATTATTTTTTTCTCAGCTTTGGATAGAACTGAAACTCAAGTTGATTTTAAACTCAGGAATGCCAGCAGGTTAGAGTTAGTCAGGGTAGGAGCTAATCCTAGATTTTTTATAAATTTATTTCTCACTCAGTACTGTCTTTTTATCACCAATCTTAGAATCAAGCAATGTCTGACTTATTGTCTCTTCAACAAATGTCTGAAAAACCCTAATATAATTCCCCAAATGCCTACTATAATAAAAGGACAATGGTACGTATTTGGAGTACAGTTAGAAGAGGATGATGATTCAGACACAAATCCTACTTCCAAAGTGCTTTCAGCCAGATATAGGTGATAACTTGGAAGAGATGTTCCTGAGAATTTCCGTCTAAAAAAAAAAAAAAGAAATATATATATATATATATATATATATATATATATATATATATATACACCAGCTTATTATATGAAACCCAAATACTTGAGCTGACCTCCAGCAATATCCCTGCATTTCTAATATATTCATTTTTGTTTGTTTTTACTGGATATGAGACTTTAATGGTGTGGACATGTGTGATCACTCATATACAGTTGACCTCCTTGAACAATGTGGATTTGAACTGTGTGGGTGCATTTATGTATGGATTCTCTCAGATAAATACAGTCCAGTACCGTAAAGGTATTTTCCTTACGATTTTCTTAATATTTTCTTTTTTTCAGCTTACTTTATTGTAAGAGTAAAGGATATAAAACATATAACATACAAAATATGTGTTACTCAACTGCTTATGTTATTGATAAGGCTTCTAGTCAACAGTAGGCTCTGAGTAGTTAAGTTTTGGGGGAGTCAAAAGTTATACATGAATTTTCAGATTTTTTATTTTGCTGGAGTCAGTGCCCCAATCCCCATGTTGTTCAAGGGTCAACTCTGTTATGATATTAATGGACCAAAGGGATTTATTCAGAGCTCGTTCTATTTTTAACACATAGCTAGTTTAGCTATGTGTAATGCTTTACATATGTAGCATAATTACATATATATATATATATATATATATATATATATGTCTGTGAAATGATTTTCAAGCTGAAATTATAGGGCTTATAAAAATGGAAGGAAAATATATTCTATCAAATACTATATGTAGTCATTCTCTTTGAATAATAACTTTAAGAATAAGGATAGATGTTTATAGTCACAAATAATGCATTGTTTAAGTTAATTAAATTCGTCTACCCTTCTGAATTCCCTTTGGAATGAAAATGTAGTTTTCTTCTATTTATACTGACATGCCTTGTAGTAACATTGGAAGTGTTTAAAGGAGAACATGAACATAAAAGAGCATATAAAATGGTGAGTGAAACAAGATGAAAACGAAATATTTGCAGATGAATTTCTTATATGTCTTTGAACAATTTTGTTGGCTCAATTTCAGTTCAATCTTTTTGATTCATGTGGATACATGTTTTGTATTTGATAGAGGTCAAGTTGGGGCTCATCAGTATAATTGCTTAGCTTGTATCTATTCATTTTCTGCCTTTGAAACTGTTATTTCCTTAAAATTTCCTCATTAAGACCACAGAAACTCATCCAAAACAGCAAAGGATAGCTCCCTGATTCTCCTACTAAATCTAAATTTTTAATCTCCTCATTAAAGAAACAAAATAGCACTCCCCTGTGGCAGTAAGAACATAAACTGCCTATTGGGAAGGGAAGGTGTCTTCTGCAATGAGACTTAAATATAAGATCTGATGTAATTTTATCCAATTCCATTCCTCTGACCTAACTGAAGTCTCTATCCCCTCTCATCAAGATGAATTTCTTAATCTGTAAATCTGTACATCTTTTAGCGCTGTATTTTTTATCTTCATGCTGTTGGCATAGTTACTTTGATAAAATGTATTTAATCTGCTAAGATTATTATGTATGGCCAAAGACAGCCCAAGCTCTGTTGTGTATGGCATATCAATTTGTACATTCTTTGTTTCTACCCTAGTTTTCCTCTCAGATCCTCCCTTTATCCTCCCATGAACTTGACCAATACACCAGTCACCCCTGCACTACCTACATGTGTTTGAGTTTTCTTCTCAAGTCCCAGCCTCTGCTCATGTATGCTTCTTTAAACTGCCTTTAATTCATTAAAATATGAAAACAAAGTAAAAAAACTTTGCAAGAATTAGCCGTTTTTTTGTTTTTTTGTTTTTTTTTTTTAAGATTTTATTTATTTATTTGACAGAGAGATCACAAGTAGGTAGAGAGGCAGGCAGAGACAGAGGAGGAAGCAAGCTCCCATGCGGGCCTCCATCCCAGGACCCTGAAATCATGACCTGAGCTGAAGGCAGAGGCTTTAACCCACTTAGCCACCCAGGTGCCCAAGAATTAGCCATTTTTTTTTTTTTTTTTAAAAGATTTTATTTATTTGACAGAGAGAAACACAGCCAGAGAGGGAACACAAGCAGGGGGAGTGAGAGAGGGAGAAGCAGGCTTCCCGCCGAGCAAGGAGCCCGATGTGGGGCTCGATCCCGGGGTCTCCGGGATCATGACCTGAGCCGAAGGCAGTCGCTTAACCAACTGAGCCACCCAGGCGCCGCCAAGAATTAGCCATTTTAAACTGTGATTTAAAGTGCTAAAATGGAGGAATGTGCATTCCTGTCGATCATGTCATTCCACAAGTCTGCCTAATTATCAATTTGGTTTTCTGTGAGTACAACATACATTTTTAAACTATTCTCTTATTTTGTTTGTGGTATGTGGTAAGAAGTAATTCTAACGGATACCAAAGTGCTAGAAGGTAGTGATAGGTAAGCTGAGGGTTCTATTAGGTAAGACTTTTAAAAGAGATGAAGTCTTAATTTACTCATGAAAAATAAATAAGATTAAAAAAAAAAAACACAAGAGAAAGGTAGGCAGAGAAGGGGCACAGTCTCTGATAGTTATTAAAGACATGCATTGAATAAAGATTTTGTAAATTGTCTAAAGCCCTCTAGAGATGAAAAACAAAATAATATCTGAAATAAAATAAAATTCAATTATAATTTTTTTTTCTCCATCACACACAAGGAAATACTCTATATAGGGACAAAACAGAAGGAAAACATCCACTTCCCTGAACATCTCCTTTCTCAGGGTTGCCTGAGATGTCTAGTAGATTTTTGAATAAATAACAAATTCTAAAAGACTTTTGGTTTTGATTTTATGTCTATCAAGAATTTTATTTGGTATTTTATTGAAGATTTTTTTTTTAATCTCTCGGGTTCTAATCAGACTATCAGACTTCTAGCATGAATAAGGAAAGTGAAGAAAACTTACATCTCTTTTTCTAGCAATTAGACCAAGATCATATATATAGAGAAAAAAGTCAAATAAATAAAAACAAACAAAAGTACAGAGTAACAGTTGAATAGAATTGATGCATTCAGTTGTTCCTTATGCTTTGTCTCTTGGAGTGTGAGCAAGACAGATGGTAGATGTTTTATATTTATATAAATATATATACACTTATATATTTATAAATATATATTTATATTCATAACATTTATATTCTTTATTACAGCAAAAAAAGTGTAATTGGTCAGCTGTTGCCAAGATGTTTCAGAATGATGTTTAAGATGTGGCAAAACTCTGATATGTGAGTCTGCATAATAGTTTTGGAAAGAGAAAAAAAAGCTTGATAGCTAGAAATGCCGATAGAAACAGATAAAAAAGGACACCTGGGTGGCTCAGTTGTTAAGCATCTGCCTTGGGCTCAGGTTGTGATCCCAGGGTTCTGGGATCAAGTTTCGCATCGGGCTTCCTGCTCGGAGGGAAGCCTGCTTCTCTCTCTGCTATTCCCCCTGTTTGTGTTCCCTCACTCTCAATTTCTCTCTTTCTCTGACAAATAAATAAATTAATCTTAAAAAAAAAAAAAAAAAACAGATAAAAATGTCACTTGGTGCCAGATTTTAAAAGAGCTCTAAAATCATTCTAAGCTATTTAGACAGGTGATGGCAAGTCTTGATAAATATAGACAGAGGCTTGGCATAAATGCACGGATTCTAGGTTTTAGATAAATAATAAGTGAAATTTAAACAAAAACTTGTGTTCTATAATTATTTTGTTAAATAATAACTCTAGCACAGTCATAATCTTTTATTTTTCTATCATGGTAGGGAAAATAGGAAAATGTCACTATCTTCTTTTGTTTTAACAGATGATTTTATAAGCATTTATACAAATTAGGGAGACAAAATATCAACTACAAAATTATTACTGCGGTAACTGGTGATTATCAGGTTCGATCCAACCTAGAACCTTATGTTTATTTTTGAAGTTATTTTATTAAGGTACAGAAATAATTTCAAAGTCTTGGGAGTCCTATGAGACCCCCTTATTCAAATTATACTTTCAGAGACTGTTTTATATTTGGAGGATAATAAATGGGGAACGTTTATGAACATTTATATTCTGTATTACAGCAAAAAAATGTTATTCTAAAAGTTCTCAATTTCACACTTTTATCAAATCAGATTACCTAAATTAGTTAATAATGGACTGTAATATTTCCCTGTACAGATGCAGGTTAGAAGGAATATTGATCTCTTTTATCTCATTTTGTATACTATTTGGCAATTATAAAGAGTTACACATTTGATCTCTAAAATTTCATTTGTTAGTTTTATAGAAGCAAAATTCATCTCTGTAGATGGAGTTTAATTTTACCAGCAGAAATAAAAAAAGAGATACACAGTATCCAGTATCAAATCTAATATAGTTAAATAGGAAATATTTGTCATTTATTTTTCTCCCCAGAGGAATAGAGATTGGCTTGAAAAGACTACTACATATAGGGAATCCATTTAATAATAATAATATTTTATAATTATTTTAAAATACTTCTTATATTTTAACTTAATTAATTCTCATAGAAATTCTATGCCATTTTCCACAAAAAGAGCAAGGCTTCCTTGAAGAAATATCTAGGTCATGTCTAGGACAAATTATGCAAAATGATCCGGGGACAGCTTAATATGGCAGAAGCAAATAGTTCATAGATTAAGGAGATCGTGTCAAAAATATGTAACAACTGGGCACCTGGGTGGCTCAGAGGGTTAAGCCTCTGCCTTCAGCTCAGGTCATGATCTCAGGGTCCTGGGATCAAGTCCCACATTGGGCTCTCTGCTCAGCAGAGAACCTGCTTCCCAGTCTTTCTCTGCCTGCCTCTCTACCTATTTGTAATCTCTTTCTCTGTCAAATAAATTAATAAAATCCTTAAAAAAAATGCAACAACTATTGTTGTCAAAGCACACGTTGTCCAAATTTATGGGAATTTAACCCAAGAAAAGAACAGCAACTGTAGTTCATAAAATCACACTGAATTTATGAAAAGCCAGGAATCTACAATGATATATTTAAGAGATTAAATTAAAAAATTCAATGGGAAATGGAATAGAGTTTATTACTCCTTAAATCTTGTTATGTCCACACTTCTTAATGGCTTATTATGTCAGTAAAATGTAGAAATTAATGTTAAATAGATAAATATTTTTCTCTTGACATAAATGTCAATTGAACAGCCCATGTATTTTCATTTAAAGTAAGAAAGTAAGAAAATTACATACTATATTCAGATCTCAAATGAATACTAAGTATCTGTGGGTTGGAAACTCTGAGGTTATAAGAAAATTAAAGATTCCATCAAATTTAAGGGGAACATAAAAATATAAACATACATTTAAGTTTCTATTGTTTCACCCTTTTATTAGAAGAAAATTTTCATAGTTTAAGATTCTAAATATGAAATCCAATAAAGTTATTGATATTCACATAGCAGAATTCCTTGAGACCAAATAAATGATGATATAATGTAGAGCTATGTTCTGGGTGAACCAGAATATAATTTTTTTGCTTGGAGACTATACATATTTGACATTTTGCATATTTATAATGCACAATTTTGACTTTAAGATTTATAATCTTATAACTCCAATTTGTTTTAATTGAATTATATATTTGCCCTGTTATTAAAATGACTTTGGGATTAGTTTATTTATTATTTAATTTATTTAAATTTATAGGAAGTATTTAATATTATGGATGGTTTTGGTTTTTAGGTAAGAAATTAAAGTTCATAAGAGTGACATTTAGTTTATAAAAGGAATGTTTTAAGGTGTGTAAATTTATAAATAAAACTAAACATTATTCACAGACTTTTTTTTTTTTTAAGATTTTATTTATTTATTTGACAGAGAGGAAACACAGCCAGAGAGGGAGCACAAGCAGGGGGAGTGAGAGAGGGAGAAGCAGGTTTCCCGCCGAGCAGGCAGCCCAATGTGGGGCTCGATCCCGGGTCTCCAGGATCATGACCTGAGCTGAAAGCAGTCGCTTAACCAACTGAGCCACCCAGGTGCCACCTCACAGACTTTTTTTAAAAGAATTTTTATTTATTTATTTACACAGAATGAGAGAGGGAGAGAGCACAAGCAGGTAGAGTAGCAGGGAGAAGGATAAGCAGGCTCCCCTCTGAGCAAGGAGCCCGATGCAGGGCTCAATTCCAGGACCCCAGGATCATGACCTGAGCTAAAGGCAGACGTTTAACTGAATGAGCCATCCAGGCACCCCTATTCGCAGACTTTTTAAAAGTGATTAAAATATGCTATGAATGCTAATAGGAATTAAGATTTACAAAATAAATTTCAAATTCTAAGAATACCTGAGTCTCATTAGTATTGTGGAAATCCAACCTAGAGTGAAAAGGTATTATCTTATGATATATAGGACAGACAGACTAAATAGGGAATTTTGCAAAATCTTGAAATACTTGGAAACACTGAGCAAATGACTTAAGTGTTTGTGGTGTGATCTTTAAAATCCTCTGGACGAATACTATTTAGGAGAGTTCAATATAATTTTCTGTTTTTATAGTTTATTCCTGTCTGTGGAAGCTTTTATTCTCTACCAGTTTACCTCCTTTCTGCCTATATCCTCTCTCATTGTAGCAGTAGAGAGCAATTACCCTATAATCCAGAACCAGTCTTCATCTGTCATCCCAGCATGTGATTATACATTTTTTTAATAGTCAACTACATTAGGAATCATACAGTATATTACCAATCATACTAAATGCCTAGAAGTGCTACACAAAAGGATGAATTGGTGTGAACTTTACTTAATCTTCCTAGTTCAGAAAGCCCACAGATCCTGCTCCAACAGCTACATGTGTTCAATATACACTTTTCCATATATATTCCTATGTTGAGAGAGATTCTTGAACACACACAAACAAGTACTTTATGAGAGAGATCTTTGGCTTATTTAAGTTGGGAAGCTGATTCTCTTACTCCACATGAAAAACATTTTTAATCTAGGTCCTAAGAAGACTGGGGTGTCAATGCTTACTGTGTCTTTCTACCCACTTTTTTTTTCCTGAATGAGAAGTAATAGTAAATTATGTAATCTTAAATTGAATATGCCATCTTTATTTTCATAACATTGACCATGGGCAATAGGATAAACAATGAATCAGATGCAATTTTTGAGTACATGGATGAGTGAGGTTGCCATTAACTGGACATCTTTGGCAGTGGAATTGATAAATTAAGTTTTAAAAATAGTGGGTTGAATAATGAATGTTCTCATAAATAAGAACATAGAGGGGCACCTGGGTGGCTCATTTGGTTGAGCCTCTCTCTCTTGGTTTTCAGCTCAGGTCATGCCCTTGCCACTGTGGGATTGAGCCCCTTATAGGGCTCTGTGCTGTGTGGAGTCTGCTTTAGATTCTGTCTCCCTTGTTCTGTCCTTCTCACTCACCCTCTCTCAAGTAAATAAATAAAATATTTAAATAAGTAACTAAATAAAAACATAGGTAATTGAACCAAACTCAAACAACTTTGGATATTACTAAATAGTAAACATGCAAGTTTTCCCTTTTATCTTCCTTCCCTATATCACCCATGGCTCCCCACTTTTCCCTTTCCCTTCAAATACATTTCTAGCACATCCATGTGTTTCTCCTCTCTCTTTATTATTTTCCAGTAGTTCACTTTCTTCTAATAGGAAATTAATTGTGATTCTATTTTTCAGAAAAGAGGTGAGAGCCTCAGATATAATTTTGTTAGTGTGTTTTATGACCTGGTATGGTTAAGATCAAGTTCTTAAGCTTGTTAAGAAGAGAAACTCCAGGGGCGCCTGGGTGGCTCAGTTGGTTAAGTGACTGCCTTCGGCTCAGGTCATGATCCTGGAGACCAGGGACCGAGTCCCACATCGGGCTCCCAGCTCG
Source organism: Spilogale gracilis (assembly GCA_004023965.1). Lineage (NCBI taxonomy): Eukaryota > Metazoa > Chordata > Mammalia > Carnivora > Mephitidae > Spilogale > Spilogale gracilis. Next base: position 25,994 of record PITA01010330.1, read on the forward strand.
GCGGGAAGCCTGCTTCTCCCTCTCTCACTCCCCCTGCTTGTGTTCCCTCTCTGGCTGTGTTTCTCTCTGTCAAATAAATAAAATATTAAAAAAAAAAAGAAAGAAAAAGAAGAGAAACTCCAGTTCATACTCTGATGTCAGAGAAACCTGATTGTGAGTCTTAATTTTTCAGTTTACTAGCTACATGTTATTGACATGTTATTAATTTACTTCAGTCTCAGTTTCCTCATCTGCAAATTAGAGTCTCTACCTCACAAAGTTATTCTGCAGATTAAATTTTAAAATTACACAATAAATTCTTATCTTTGGAGTAGGTTCTTAATATGTACTTAACAAGTATTATTTTGTTATCATTTTCAAGATGATAACTGAAGCTATATTTGTGAATGGAGAACCCAGGACAAGGATACAGAAAACAGAAATGAGGACCATAACTAACACTTACATTTAAGAACACAGAGGAAGAAATAGTGATAACAAATTGCATTTTGAATGAGCAAAGATAAGTATAATAGAAGTAAGAAATGTTGCAGAAATAACATTCTTTAAGTTCTTTAAACAAATGTTTAATGGTATCAAATATTAAAGAGTAAGATAAGATGAGTAAGATAAGAAAGTAAGATAAGATTAAGTAATATAAGAAAGTAAGATAAGTAAGATATTAAGTAAGATAAGATTAAGTAAGAAAACACTAAAAATAAAACATTACATTTTAGAAAAGAGATATTTATTCATTACCTTTTATAGTAGTAAAGATTGAACTTGGAAAAGATTGCTGTGAAATTAAGAAGTCAAAGGGAATTAATTAAATCTGTTAGTGTGGTTAATATGTGAGGAAATTTGCCAGCAAAATAAAGGGGGAAATACAAATGAGAGCTTAAGGAAATTTTTGTTTTTAAACTAAATGACCACATATAAGCTTGTTACAGTAGAAGGAAACAGGAACAGGGAAGTCATACTAGGCAAAAGTGGATTGGTTATTCCAAGATTACTTTCACTGTGTGGAACAAAAGGTCTTGGAGCAGGGTCTGGTAACTTGTGCTGAGCAAGCAAACACCAATTCAGTTGAGCTATGCCTTCCTTTTCTGCAGTTGCTGAGCACAGAAAAGGTTTGGTTTGCTGAGGAGGGGTTTAGCTTGAATGACTCCATCTTGGGTCTAACCTGGTTGCTTTAACAGGTTCATGTCTAAGAAAGAAACAGAGTTACTAATGACGGAAAAAGGCCTCATAGAATGGAAAATAGTAGAAATAGATCACAGAGGAAAGATTGGCTTGCTTAATACTATACTTGGCTTTGAAATATATGATACAGTTAGAGTCATAAGAAAATCCCAAAGCCTGAGATATTCAGTATGCTCTCCATATTTTCCTAGCGTTTTTGTGTCACATACAGTTTATTTTACTTCAATTTTAATTTCTATTGGATATAATCCCCATCTTGCTGAAACACACCTATATTCAAAGTTCAACACTGTTACTTATTTCCATAAAAAGTAAATTCCTTTTAATAGTTCAGAGCCTTGGTGACTTTTTTTTTAAAGACTTTATTTATTCATTTAAAAGAGGGAGTGACAAAGCACAAGTGGAGAGAGAGGCAGAGAGAGAAGCAGACTCCCTACTGAGCTCAGAGCCTGACATTGGGCTTGATCCCAAAACATGGAGATCATGACCTGAGCTGAAGGTAGGCGCTTAACTAGCTAAGTCTCCCAGTTCCCCTGCCTTGTGATAGGGGAACTTTAGTAGTTTCAGAAGCACATTGTGATAGCCATCCATTTTCTCATGACCCAACTCCACTTTACTCCTTATCCTCCTCTCTTGTGAAAGTAAACCTAAATTCCTCCTTTATCTTTCCTGGTTCTGTTGGTAGAGTAACTTCACTGTATTCAAGTCCTATAGAGAAACATTTTGCCCCTAAATGACTTGTCATCCATTGACTATTCTTCCTCCAAAGAATTCTTGATTTTTTTTTTTTTTGTCGTCTAAGAAAGAGAAGTTTACTTTTTTATTGGTTCTCTTTGGATTTTAATATGAGAAGGAGCGTGGGGCTCAAAAGTTGCTTCTGTGACAGTATTCCTGATCTTTTCAACATGAAGAGTTTTTCTCTTTTCATTCAGTGTTGTACTTTATTTATATGATTAACAGCATTCTTTTCAGCAAAACCCTTCCCTCACTACCTCGCAAATTATCGTATGGATTTTTAAATGATTGACTTTCAAGTTGTCAGTATAGAAGATCAAAGAAGTAGAATTTTCCTTTTTCCATTGTTTGAAAGTAATTACTTAGGATTTTCTAAGCAATTTAAAAAATATTCTGTCCTATTTATCCTTACCTCAACAATATACATATAAATAGTATATTATATTATATATTATATAGTATATTATAGAGTTAATAACTCATCTGTGAGTGATAGTTTTAGCAATTATTTTTGCAGAGGAATCTAGCTAGGGCAAGCTTTCAACCTACGAGCTATCGCTTCATTCATAAAATCACTAAATATTCATTATTTTTACACTAATAAAATTTAGAACACCTGTAAATTATATGGATTGTATTTGTTTCAATTACTAGAAATAAGATGGTACTGATGGTATTATAGTATACAGAAAACCAGAAACTAAGTCATATTTGGATAAAATCAGAGCATTTGATCATGTGTGTTCTTTTAACTCACACAGTGGTGAATTTAAGATGAATTCATTTTTCCCTCACATGTTTTGGAGAATAATTTGTATTTAATAATTTATTAATTGTAGGATTTATTTTGCTTTATTCTTTACAAATACTTTCAGCAATATTGGGGAAAAAAGTGTCCTGAATATTTTAATGTTCTAAAGTTAATTTTGTTAATCACACTAAGGGAAGGTATTTATACCTTTGTATTTGACACTTTATAACACAAAATAAGAAATATAATAAATATGTAGAAATAAGTCAGCCACTGAGTTCTAAAATAACTGCGTGTGGTTTTATGCAAATGTATAGTTTTTCCCTCCTCTTGTAAGTGTTGAAAAATTTACTAATGTTTAAATGTATAGTCTCCTCAAGTGTTCTTTGAAAATTCTTCTGCTCTTCAAAATGAAATATTAGTTTCTGTAGTAGTTTTATAGATTAAGAAATTTCTCTGAATAGAAGCAAAATTTATTTATTTTTCTATTGGATCCCAATATTAGTTTATAAATTCAAGGCCATTCACATTACATAAGTAAAAGAGTAACACTGTGTGGGCAAATTTTATTTGATTTTGGTCCAATTATACAGGGACTCTTTGGAGCTAAAATATAACTATTAGAATTTCAAGGGGAAAAAGAAAGCTGTATCTTGATAACTGTTTTTCAGAAAATAAATGTACAATAGAGTCAGAAGTAACTTGTTTATATCCACAAAAACAAAATTGCACTTAATTATTAATTGAAGAAATTGAAGAAATCTCTTCAAATTAAACACTGTAATGATAAGACTTATTAGACTGGGTTCAAGATGTGAGGCGCCTTTGAATTTGTGTTTAGTAGAGAGAGCTTCCCATAGAATAGAGCTGCTGTGACTTAAGATGAAAAGTATATAGTTTGTTTTAATATTTACACAAATGTACTGGAGTGAATAAGGACACACACTGGGAAAAGTATTCGCAAATCATATTGCTGATAAAGGAATAGTAACTAGAACATATAAAGAACTTTTATAACCTCAATAATAAACAGCCTAATAAAAATGTGAGCAGTAGATTTAAATAGATACTTCTCCAAAGAAGATGTTTAGGTAGCAAGTTTAGTATAGAAAAGATACTCAAGGGGCACCTGGGTGGATCAGTTGGTTAAGCGACTGCCTTCGGCTCAGGTCATGATCCTGGAGACCCGGGATTGAGCCCCACATTGGGCTCCCTGCTTGACAGGAAGCCTGTTTCTCCCTCTCTCACTCCTCCTGCTTGTGTTCCTCCTCTGGCTGTGTTTCTCTCTGTCAGATAAATAAAATCTTAAAAAAAAAAAAAAAGAAAAGATAGTCAAAATAATTATAAATCAAAATAATTATTAAGAAAAGCTATTTAAAACCGCAATGAATAGCAATATACACAAGCTGGAATGTTTGAAAATTTAAAATTTAAGCACAACATAGTGCTGGAAAGGATATGGAACAAGAGGAGATCTCTGTACTGTTAATTGAATTGGACACTTTGGAAAACAGATTGACAATTTTAGGATTTAAACATGCATCTACCATATGACTTAGCCATTTCTATCTTAGGTATTAAGGGTTTATACACAAATATTTGCAAGTAGTGTGCACAGATACTTTAACAGCCCCAAACTGGGATTTACCAAATATCTACCAACAGGTGAATGAATAAATTGTGATATATCTGAATGTATATGTTTGAATATGTTCTCATAAATAAAAACAAGAAAATATTGATATATGGAAGAGAATGATATATCTCAAAATAATCCTTCTAAGTGATAAAAGCCAGATAAAAAGTGTATTTATGGAACGCCTGGGTGGTTCAGTCATTAAGCGTCCACTTCGGCTCAGATCATGATCCTGGAGTTCCGTGATGGAGTCCCTCATCAGGCTTCCTGCTCAGCAGGGAGCCTGCTTCTCCCTCTCTCACTCCCCCTGCTTGTGTTCCCTCTCTAACTATGTTTCTCTCTCAAATAAATAAACAAATAAATAAATCTAGGACTTAATATCTTCTTAGATGCTATCACTTAACAGGGATCCTTGGGTGGCTGGCTCACTTGGTTAAGCGTCTGCCTTCAGCTCAGGTCATGACCTTGGGTCCTAGGACTGAACCCAGCATCAGGCTCTCTGCTCAGTAGGGAGTCTATGTCTCCTTCTTCCTCTACTTCTTCCCCCCATTCATGCTCTCTCACTCTCTCTCTCTCAAATAAATAAAATCATAAAAAAAAAGAAAAAAAGAAAGTATCACTTAAATAAACATTATGAGGATGTCTTTCACAGTGTTAAATTAGCCTTTGAAGGAATTTCCCACGTTCTGAAAATTAAATGAGATATTTTGTGTTAGTTTCTAAAAATTAATTCCATTACTTTCACTCCTAGCAATAAATAATTGCAGAATAGTTAATGCCAGAATTATTATTTTAAAACCTCTCTGTGATTCTGGGACTGTTGTTAAAATTATATTTTATGTTAAGATTTAGGATTACACTGATATTGTGGCTTTCTTTCACTATGCTACAATAAAAATCAATAGCAGTTAAGGGATAAAAATGTAATCCACACTCTACACAATTTGACACATTATCATCTAAAATGTCTAACAGAAAATGAAAAGAATTATAAAGTATGGGAAAAGGCCAGAAAATATGGTCTAGAATCAATAGGAAATAAAGATACCAAGATGACCCCAGATGTTAGAGTCAGACAGAATGACTTTATAACAGTTGTTGGAAATGTTTAAAGGAATTAAAATAAAATAAAAAATAATACAAAAGATTAAATTCCTAGGAGACATATAGATACCATAATAACAAAATATAAAACCTAGAATTGAAAATTATAGTCTATGAATTTTAAAAATTTATTCTATGTCCTTAACAGCAGGTTGAGCATGGGGGGGTGGGGAGAAGCCATGAATTTGAAGATAGGTAAATAGTTGATAAAAATTATCAACCTGAAGAACAGAGAAACAAAAAAGGCAGGAGATGATGAGGAGCAGAACTTCTGTGACTTGAGATGTTAAAAATTACTCTCAGCAGAGTTCCAAAAGAGAAGAGAGAGAGAGAAGCACTTTACATTTTTTTAAGAAAGGACAAGTGAACACTTCACATAGTCAGTGAAAATTCTACAGATTCAAGAAGTGCAGCAACACCAGGAGGATGAATACTCTTTCTTTTAAGCATATCAAAGTCAAATATATAAAAGCAGAAATAAAGATTTAAAAATATGATGAGTTTCAACATGTGCACACACTTATAAACTATTGCCACTTTCAAGAGAATCAACATTTCCACACTCTCAAAAGCTTCCTTGTGCTCCTTGGTAATCCATCCATCTTCATTCCTTCTCCTCTATACTTCCCCTTGTATCCCCAGAAATTACCAGTTAGCTTAATGCCATGATTATAGATGAGTTTGCATTTTCTAGAATTTTATGTAAACAGAATCTCACAATTAGTACACATTTTTTTAAAGATTTTATTTATTTATTTGACAGAGAAAGAGATAGCCAGAGAGGGAACACAAGCAGGGGGAGTGAGAGAGGGAGAAGCAGGCTTCCCACTGAGCTGGGAGCCTGATGGGGGGCTGGATCCTGGGACTCTGGGATCATGACTTGAGCTGAAGGCAGATGCTTAATGACTGAAGGTGCTCCTCTAAGTCCTAGATTTATAAGATGAATTATTTTAATCAATTATTTAAATAGTTTATTGACAATGATTGAATATTAACTAAAGTTAATTGGGTGTAAGAGTATTCTTATTTATCTGATCCAAGTAGAAATTGGGATATATTTCCGACTGGATAAGTAATTTTAAAATTGCACATTTTATTTTTGCTACTGAATCTGAAATAGGCAAACATTTAAAATGATTAAAGTATGATGACTTGGATATTAAGAGTGCATTCAAAATATGAAGACTAAATTTATTCCTTGTTTAGTCCAAAATATGGTAACTGACACTGTTTGACATAAAGTGGTTAAAACCCTGAATTCTTTGTGAAATAACTTTGTGACCCAATAAATGGTTATACATTTTGTCAAAACTTTGCTTTATGGTGGTCATCATTCTGTGGATAATCTATTTAGTTTTATTTATGAAATGAATGATTGGTCTTTTATTATCAGACTGAAAAACTTCAGTGGGTATAGAAGAAAACATTAATTAACATTGCTGTTTTTTTACCAAAAGGTAATGGGTCCATCGATTGTTCTGGAGTTTATCATAATGGAAAGAACTGCTGTAGTATAAAAATTCTATGAGATATTAAAATGATAAAAACCTGTTTTTAGGAACAGTGAATGTGGAAGCATTTTATTTGTAATTCCACAAAGTCTAGTATCATATTTAATGTGTATACTTGGACCTATGTGTTGTAAAATGGAAACCACAGGTTACATATAATTTAATCATACCTTATATTATTATTATTACCTTAGGTGGTAAGATTAAACAAAAATTAAAGATTCTTTTCTTTTCCCTCTTGTCATGATTGTCAATAGCATAGAACTTTCAAGAGGTTTCAACTAAATAGAAAGTAAAAGGCACAGATACCAATATTCTGTTGGCTAGAAAGCTGCATATTTTTCAGATTATTCTTTTACTGTACCAAACATGTGTGGTCATATTTAAGTATTATATGCAGTAAATAATTAAACTTGATTTGTAGATATTTATGTGGATACATAATTCCTGGTATCTTCACATCCTCTGCCTTGATGGATAGTACTATTTTAGATCTGTTGGTCAAAGACACACATAAACTGTAAATATGTGTACAGATATATTACAGACCTTTTTTTTTTCACTTGAGATAGAAATTGAATGTTAAGGTGATTTCTTAATACTCAACATTAAAAAATTTTTCTTAAGTACAAACTCTGCTCTGGAAAAAACACAAAATACTCATTATAGTATGGGGAATCTCAGTGCCATTTTGTGCAGAAACAGCCTCTGTTTAGTTGTATTCAGACATCTACAGAATGACAAACTGAAGTTTTGCCAAGAAGTACATTCATTCAGACACAAAGAAAGGATGACTATTGTAGCATGGGATCACAAATCATATTCTTTATATGCTTTCAGGTTTTTGCTTCCACATTTCTTTAGACAGTCTAGGAAGAAATGCTTTTGACAAAAGGATCTGATTGATAGCAAGTCAGCTTATAGTATATGTTTTTACAGTACATTTTTTTCAAATCCATAAATAACAGAGATATTATCTCCTGGTGATTGTGTTGCTATGAGACATCCATACTGTGTCTTGATTTTCCAGCCTTAGCCACTTGCACAGAAACAGTAATTTTATGTAGCATGATTTACCAATAGTCCTAGAGTAACATGTAGTAAATTTTGCTCTAAGGATTTTTATAGTTTAAAAATATAAACATTGCTATGACCCCATGTTGCTTATTTTATTTAATATATATAGTATATCTCATTACTTCTGGGCAATTAATTATTGCATAATTAAACAGTTTAGCAATCATAAGAAAGATTATAGATTCTTTATTAGCAGATACCAAGGCAAAGCCTGAGGAGTGAAATCTTTTTTTAGGGAGCAGCACTATGAAAGGAAAGGGAAAGGAGGACAATTGCTTGGAGAGAGAAGGTGAACTGCCATCCAGGCCTTACAAAGCCTCAGGCAACCTGGTGGGGAGCACTGGAGCAAATGTTGACCCATCTGTATCCCACATTGAGTAAAATGCACCAGCCTTCACATATTGTTATTGTTCAGTCACTGTATGCAAGCTGCCCCGGCCAGGGTGTGAACTCAGGAGAGTTGCACAGCTAAGGGAGGCCATAAGGGAAATAAGAGCAGGAAGCTGGCTTCTTGGCCACCCTTCTCTTTGCTGAGGGCTGAGCAAGAAGCCTTTACTTGATGCAGATTCTGGGTGGCTCATGTCTGTGTTCAGCACAGTCACTTTAGGAAGGAAGGCATTGTTGCCCTGATTAGAGTGTGAGGGGACAGCTTTGATAAGATCCCCAGTCACGTTACAAATGAGGGATAAGCTTCCCAGAGATAGGCCATGTTTTGTCGATTCTAGAATTTTACGTATTTGGAATTATGCAGCCCTTTTTGTGTGTCTGCCTTGTTTCACTTGCCACAATATTTTTCATGTTAAAATATTTCATTTATTTTTTTGATGTATCAGAAGTTCTTTTTCCTTGGTTTATAGTAGTTCATTTCATAATATTTGTTTTTCTAGGAGAGGAATCTGAGCTATTTTCAATGTTTGGTTATTATGAAGAACACTAACATGAGCATTTTTTGCAAGACTGTGGGTGTAAGTTTTCTTTTTTCTTGGATAAATGCTTAGGGTTGGAGTCTCTGGGTCATGGGGCAAATGTTTAACTTTCTAATAAATGACAAAGTTTTCTAAAATGTGTGTTAATTCCACTCCCCTAACAGCTATAAATTATTCTCAAAATTTGATGTTTCAGTCTTTTCTATTTAACCATATTAGTAAATGTGTAGCACTATCTTCTCACTGTGATTTTAATTTGCATCTCCTGTACTGTAATTTATGATAAATATTTGTTCATGCGCTTATTGGTCATTTGCATATCTTTTAGGAAGTGTCTCATTAAGTTTTTTGCCCATCTTTTATTTCATTATTTAATGTTTTATTCCTGAAAGCAAGAATTTCTTTTAGATTCTGAATACAGATCCCTTTTCAAATATATATATGTTGCAAGTGTTTTCCACTAATTTTTATGAAGATCATTTTTTCATTTTTCTCTGTTATGTTGCATATAATATATATTTTGTCTAAGAAATTGTCACTTATCCCAGGGTCTTAAAGACATTCCTCTAGTTTTTTCTAGATATTTCATAGACATTCCTCTATGTTTTCCTCTAGTAGCTTTATTATTTTAGAATTTACATTTAGGATTATTATTTAATACAATTGATTTTTGTGTTTGGTGTGAGGTAGGGGTTGGGGTTCTTCTCATAGAATCTACCTTTTGTTTCAACACCTTTTGTTGGAAATAGTTTACCATACTCAGTTGTTTGGACCTTACTGTTGGAAGTTATTTAATCATATTGAATGGCTGGACTCTCTATTTTGTATAATTGCTTTATATATTTATCTTTTCACTGATATCATACTATCCTGGTTAGCATGCATTTTAGTAAGATCAAGTAGGGCAAATCATTTAAATTTATGTTTCTTTTTATTTGTATTTTGGCTATTTTTCTTCCTTTGCCTGTATCCTTTTCTTGTTTTATGGACTTTTTTCTCTTACTACAAGTTGACTTTAGCAACAGTTTTTTATATTTTAAAATTTCTAAAGTTTTTAATTCCAGTTAGTTCACATACAGTTATATTAGTTTCAGATGTACAATATAGTGATTCAACAATTCCATACATCAGCCAGTGCTCATCATGACAAGTGCACTCCTTCCTTAATCCCCCTCACCTTTTTAACCCATTCCCATCCCATCTGTTAACCATCAGTTTATTCTCTATGAATCAGTCTGTGTCATGATTTGTCTCTTACTCTCTGTTATAGTTTTTAATATGAAGAGCTTGCACGTGTTTTGTTAGGCTTATATAAGTTTTATAGTTTTTTGATAGCATTAAAATAATATTTTAATTTTATTTTATAATTGTTAATTACTAGTATATAGAAATAAAATTGACTTCTGTACATTAATTACATATTGCTGTTTCATTTCTCAGTTCTAGAAGATTTTTGTAGGTCTTAAGGATTTATCTGAAAATCAAGAGTTTTGCTTCTTTTTAGTCTTATTTTACTTTTTTTGTTCTTGTTCAGACAGACCTTCATTACAATGCTGACTAGAAATGGTGAGATTGTACATTTATATACTGGTCTCTGTCTTAAAATCTAAGCATGCAGGATTTCACCAGTATGTGAAGTGTAGGTTTTCCATATATGTTCTTTGTCAGATTGAGGAAATTCCTTCTATTTTTAGTATGTTGGACATTTTTTTAAAAAATGAGTTTTGAGGGCACTTGGGTGGCTCAGTCAGTTAAGCATCTGCCTTCAGCTCAAGTCATGATCTCAGGATGTGGGGATTGTGCCCTGCATATGGCTCCCTGCTCAGTAGGGAATCTCCTTTTTCCCTCTTCCTGTCTCACTTCCCCTGTTCTCTCTCCTTCTCTCAAGTAAATAAATAAATAAATCTTTTAAAAAAATAAGTATTGTATTTTACCAAATGCTTTTTTCTGCATCCATAAAAATGTTTGTTTAACATCTCTAACATAATGTAGTGAATTACATTCATTCAGTTGTTTTATACATGTTAAAATAATTTGCATTCCGACTTGACTCTGTTGATCATTCTTTTATATATTGTTGGATATCATTTGATAACTTTTTTAAAAAGATTTTTTTGATTTATTCTAGATAGAGAAAGAGCATGAGAGGAGGGAAGCGTAGAGGGAGAAGGAGAAGCAGATTCCCTGCTGATTAGGGAGCCCTATGTAGGGCTGGATCCCAGGTCCACCAGATCATGACTTGAGCTGAAGGCAGGCACTTATCAAATGAACCACCCAGACACCCTTGTTTGCTAACTTTTTAGTAATAATTTTTAATATCTATATATGTGGTGCCTGGGTGGCTTAATTCGGTTAAGTGTCTGCCTTCAACTCAGGTTATGAGCCCAGGGGCCTGGGATTGAGCTCCACATCAGGCTCCATGCTCAGCGGGAAACTTGCTTCTCCCTCTCCTGCTTCCTTGCTTGTGTTCCCACTCTCACTGTCTCTCTGTCAAGAAAATAAATAAAATCTTAAAAAAAAAGAATTTTGTATATCTATATCCATGAATGATACTGATTTTTATTTCCATTGTGTTGTATTCTTTTCTGGTTTTGGCATAAGGATTATTGTGGCATAATAAAATGTTCATATCTTATTTCTCAATATATCTTCTTCCCCTAAACCAGCTAGGCTATTGTTTGGAAGACTTACGGTACCACATACCTCCCTTTCTTATCAACCCCAAGGCTGGGATAAATATAGGAACCAGTTGTTTTCTCTCAGTAATGGTATTGATGTATTTGTGATTTTCTTAGAGAACAGTTTAATCTTTCTGCTGCAGGTTATTCTCATGGGCAAAATGTAGACAACTATCTATGTTTATTTATGTCCTCCAAATCTCTCTTATATTTTGCACTGTGCTATATTGATAGAACTGTAGGGGAAAAAGAGCAGTTTTCTCAAACTGGCATGATTTTTCCTTCCATGGGACATTTGGCAACATTCAGGGGGATATTTGTGAAGATTAAGGGAGTGTTGGTTCTGCTGGTAGATGCCCGAGTAGCTACTAATACATTCACCAGCACACAAGAGAACACCCTACAACAAAAATTATCAAGTTTTTAACTTGATATCAGTAGTGTTGAGGCTTGGCTTAGAGGTTCAAGGGCTCAATAAAATTCTAATGGTGAAACTAGGTTTCACTGTTCTCTATGTGCACACACTGTAGATTTTTACCTGTGATATTTAGAATGCTCAGCTTGTTCCTTGAAAAGGGGGCAACTTTCACTTCTTCCTATGTGTCAAGAGAGAAAAAACTCTTTCTTAATGCCATGGTTTTGTTGTGTTTTTTTCCCCAAGAATTAATTAATTAATGGATTGATTGATTGATTAATATATTTATTTATTTATTTGACAGTTACAAAGTGACTGCAGGGGAGGTGCATCAGGGAGAGGGAAAAGCAGGCTCCTCACTGACTAGAAAGCCCAACCATGGGACTCTATCCCAGGACCCTGGAATTATGACCTGAGCTGAAGACAGATACTTAACCAACTGAGCCAATCAGATAACCCCTTTAATACCATGTTTTTAATAAGCCCCCAACCCCAATGATTCCTAGTCTTTTTATTCCATCTAAGCATTACTTACTTTGGTGTGTATCAAATGGCACTGTAAACATATTTGTCTATCATTTTCTGTCTTTTGTTGAAGTTGTCTTGTTGAACTGAATATTAAGTCAGTGTGCTCTGCCTTTGGCTGAGTTTAGGAGACTCGAAAGTGTACTTTCTTTTTTCTTCTCAGCTGTGGGTCCTAGTGACAAATTCTGGGGAAGAGCAAAAGCCTTACTTAGCATCTGCTACAAAAGTATGTTACAGTTTACTAAATATTTTTATGTATATTTTTCATGAAATCTGATAGTGACATTGTATATTATGTATTATCATTAGTACAATTTGTGGCTTAAATTAGGAAAATTGGTGATGTCAATTATCAATAACATCTTCTAAATTGTTTTTTTTCAATTTTAAGTTCTTCTCTACAGGAGGGCATTTGTAATTCATTTAGAGAGTTTAAGCTCCTAAATTTTGCTATAAAGCACGTATATACTGTCTTTTATATTTCAGTCACTACCCCAAGAATCTTAAAATTCCATTCTCTGCTCATTCAGCCACATGAACAAAAGCACTTTACTCCCAGATACATGGAATTTGAGTGAAAAAATAAAATGAGAATATATATGCCCTCCTCATTCAATGATTACCTTGAAAGTAGGTAGGAAGAATGCCTGACATTTATTTCTGAGCAGTTGCTATGGATGGTGAAATTCTTTTGTTTGTGAACCATTGACACAAAATAGTAATTGAAAAGTCATATTTTAAAGTGTTGTCAGAACTGAGGGTAAGAATAGAGACAACTAATGCAATATATTAATAATGCATTAAAAATTGGAAATAATGTCAGTAATTACAATTAGGAAAGCTTTTTGCTGATTTTATATGTATAATCTAATAATGAAGAAAGAGGTTCAGATATTTAAAGTATGATATCATGGATATTGAAGTAGACAGAATAGACTTTCTGTGAAGAGCTGAAAACCATTTCTTTTTTTTAAGTTGTACATAGTAAGAGCATTATGATTAATGATTTTGTTATTTTTAAATAAGCTTTATTTTTGGAAGAGTTTTAGGTTACAGAAAAATTGTGAAGATAGTACAAAGACACCTGATTTCCACTATTGTTAACATCTTGTATTAGTATGGTACATTTATAGCAAGTAATAAGCCAATATTGATACGTTATTAGTAGCTAAAGGCCAAAATTTATTCATATTTCCTATTTTTATAATGATATCAGCTTTCTGATCCAGATTACAAACCAGAAACAATTACATTTATTCTTCTTGTCCCCCTAGCCTTCTCTTGGCTATGAGATTCCTAAGACTTTCTTTGGTTTTTATGAAGAGTACTGGTCAGGCATTTTATAGAATGTCCCTCAGTTGGGACTGGTCTGATGTTTGCATTATGATTATGTTATGGGCTTTGGAAAGAAGACAAGGGAGCTGTAAAGTGCCATTTCAATCAAAGATGTCAAGGGTACATACTATCAACATGACTTATTGATATCACTCTATTGATACTGTTAATGTTGACCTTGATTATGTGGGTGTGGCAGTATTGTCAGATCTATTTTTACAGTTGCCATGCTGTGCTCTTTGGAAGGAAGTTACTATACACAACAGGTACTTGAGGACTGAGGAATTAAGCTCCACATATTTGAGTTGGAATATCTCCATAAATTATTTTGAATCCTTCTGCATGGATGATTGCCTATTTTCCCCCACTTATTCATTTATTCAATTATTTATTTAAATCAGTGTAGACTAAATGTGTTTGTTATATATTAGTACCCCGTCTCTATGGCATACCCTCATCAGTGTGTGTGTGTGTATGTATGTTAGTACTATTTTACTTTCTGGAACTGTAAAATACTCCAAACTCTTCTTATATATGCTCCAGCTCTAGAATATCCTACATTTTTCAAGTAGCCCTGGTTCCTTTAATTGAAGAATGGTACTGGGAACCATATCTGTATACTAGACATGCCTGTTGCTACTTGAATGTATTTTTTCTAGGCTGTTTCAAGTGAAAGAACAAGGAAAGAACAATATGTGTGTTTATTAACATCTGTATATACACATATTTGTGAATAGTTTATGATATAAAATCATATTAGATGGTTCAAGAAAACAATTATAATAACATTAGGCATGATGCACAACATATTTGGAGGGAATTCCTAAATTATAAATGATAATTTGAGAAATTTAATAAAGGGACCTACATGGACATATGATTTCTAACACTTCACTTGAAGTGACAGAATGTTGACACCATGTACTGTGATAAATTACCTATGCATAAAGTAATACCTATAGCAAAAACTAAGAAAACTTTGCAAAGAAATATTCTAGAAACCACTACATATAAAACAAAATGTTATTCTAAAAATGTTCAAATACACACTGGGATACAAGTAAAGAGAAAGAGGAACAAGAGAAAGAGAGGAAAACAAGGAAAATGGCAAAAATAAATTCTAACATTTTAATAATTACTTAAGCATAACAAATGGCAGAGATTGTTAGATTTGGTACAAAGCAGGAGACAACTATATGCTGTTAATAAGCTGATTTCAAAATAACACATAGATAAATTTAAAAGTAAAATGACAGAAAGGACATACCAAATCCTAATTAAGAAAAGCAAAGGAGAAGTGGCTATATATTTGACAGAATAGATTTTAGAAAAAAGAAAAAGAAAACTACTGGAGACAAAGAGAAACATTATATATTGATAAAAGTACTGATCCATTGGAAGGCATAATGACTATAAATGTGTATGTACCCAAAATCAGAGCCTTAAAATGCATGAAGCAAAATCTGAGAGATCTTAAAGGAGAAATACATAAATCCATAGTTAGAATGGAATTTTAACACCCCCTCTCAGGAACTGTAGAACTGCTTAGAAAGAAAATCAGTGTGAAAATAAAATATCTGACAAGGTACAATCAACAGGTTATAATTGACATATATAGAACACTGCACATTGTTTATCAAGTACCCAAGGAACATTCACCAAGATAATCAATATTCTTGACGATAAAATATGCCTCAACAAATTTAAAGGAGCTAAAATTACACAGTATATGTTCTCTAGTTGTACTAGAACCAACCAGAAAGTAATTAACGGACAGCAAGTGGGGAAAACTTCTAAATACATGGAAATTAACACACTTCTAAATAATTTAAGGGTTTAAGAGGAAGTCTTAGAGAAAACAAAATAATAATATAGAACGAAATGAAAACACACATTTAAAAGCATCTGGGGGTTGCCTGGGTGGCTTAGTTGGTTGAGCACCTGACTCTCCACTTCAAGCCCTGCTCTGGCTCTGAGCTCAGCTGGGAATCTGCTTGAGATTCTCTCTGTCCCTCTGCTCCTGTCCTGCTCACGCACTCTCTTTGTTCTAAAATAAATAAATTAAATCTTAAAAAAAAAAAAAAAGAGTACTTGAGATGTGGTGAAAGTAGTATCAAGAGGGAAATTCATACCAGTAAAAGCTACATTAGAAATGAGATGTTTCAATTCAGTGACTTAAGTTCCACCTCACCCATATCCAAGGAAACAGCAAAATACAAAGAAACCATGAACAAACAGAACAAAGGAAATGCTAAATATAAGAGCAGAAGTCAAGAAATTAAAAGGATACAGAAAATCAACCAAACAAAATATGGTTCTTCAAAAAAAATCGATATGACTGATAAACTATAGCAGTCTTGATGAAAATAAATGAGGAAAAAAAAACCCACAAATCATCTGTAACAGGACTGAAATAAATAAGAGCATTACTACATATTTACAGCCATTACAAAAATAATAAGGGAATAATATGAACAAGTTGACATTTATAAATTTGGAAGAAGATAATTACAAATTCCTCTAAAATGACAAACTATCAAAAATCAACTGAGATGAAATAATGTGAATAGCCTTATAATAGTTACATAAATTTAAATCATATTTAGTCTCCCCACTCCCAAAGAACTCTCTATGTCCAGAGATTTCACTGGAGAATTACACCAACTACTTAGACTGAACCCCGATTTTATACAGTATTTTCTAGGAAATAAAAGAGGAGAGACAATTCCAAACTCATTTTATGAGACCAGAATTAAGCTGCTACTCAAATCAGACCAATAGGAAAACATATAGGTATACACTCAAAACTTGTTTAGATCTATATTCTGAAAATTACAAAATGATGATGAAAGAAATAAAACCTAAGTAAAAGGATACACTATGGTGTTCATGGATCTGAAGATTAAATGTTATAAAGATGTCAACTCTCTCTAAACTGATTAATGGGATTACTATAATTTCTATTGCACACAAAAAAATCTTAAAATTATCTTTATATTAGTTTATTGATCGTGATTCCTTGAACATGGCAATTTGGTTATATGTAGAAGGACAGGGTATATATTTTTTAAAAAGACATAGTTGAATAATATGATATGGCAGATGATACTTAGTTAATTGCAATCATCTCTGAATTTGAAATTGTATTAAATGCACACACATGCACATAAAACTAATAAAATCTGAAAAAGCTCAGTGGATAGTACCAGTGATAATTTCCTGTCTTTGATATTACATTACAGTTATGTAAGTTATCACTCTTTAATACTGAGTGAAGGGTACCATGAAACCCTCCTGGATTATTTTTTTTCCCTTTGCAACTCCCTTTGAATATATAATTATTTCAAAATAAAAAAGTCAATGAAAACAATGAACTGTTCCAGAGAGTCTTCCTTGGGCAAGTATTCTTTGAAGACTCCTAAAGTGATTAGAAATTTAAAATTGTAGGAGGGTAAAGAAAATGATCCCTAATAAATAATTCAAGAATGGTACATTGCTATTCAAGGAAAAAATTATTCTGAATATAGTGTCTGTTTATAAAAATGTATCTTTATAGGGATGCCTGGGTGGCTTAGTCAGGTAAGCACCTACCTTCGGCTCAGGTCATATCCCAGGGTTCTGGCATCAAGTCCCACATCGGACTCCTTGCTCAGCGAGAAGGCTACTTCTCCCTCTGCCTGCTCCTCCCCTTGCTTGTGTGCTCTCTGTCTCTCTGACAAATAAATAAAATATTTATAAAAAAAATGTATCAGTATATATTTATTGGTTTTCCTCATCAGTTTTCCTATATAGTTTCCTCCAACAAAGATTGCTTTATGTTGAGGCTGTTCTCTATTTATCAGTATTTCTTTTGTCCAATTTTTTCCCTGACATATCTACCAAAAACAAAAATAAACGTCTCAGGCTGACAGACCACTGTGTCTCTTGTCAGAATATCTAATAAAAAATAAGCCTGGAACTGTTTATTGTAGTTAAATTGACCATTTACTATAAGACAATTTAAACTACACATTTTAATAAATGTCCTTCCAAAGACACTGTGTATACACCTAAATAATCTACATTTGCTTATGTTTAAATTTGATTTTGTGTATTTCACAACATTTAAAAGCTAATTTTGAATCATTTATTATGCTCCCTTGAATATGACAACTTGGTTATATATAGAAGAGAAAGATATTTTTAAAAACTATATGACGTAGAGATGATTGGATAATTATAATTAATTGCCTCTGAGTTGGAAATTGGCATCTGTAAAGGCAAAAAAAAGAAAGAGACTTTTTACCCTTACATCTAAATCTACTATATTCAAACTTTTCTCACCGAAGAAAAGACAATAAATGATATAGATGTTTTATTTAAGTTACTAAGCATCAAAATATTTGTTAATGTTTTAGTCACTCAGTCTTCAACTGCTATTTGGAATTATGTAAAACGATTTAAGAATTAATTTCAGGGGCACCTGGGTGGCTCAGAGGGTTAAGCCTCTGCCTTTCAGCTCAGGGTCATGATCTCAGGGTCCTGGGATTGAGTCCCATGTGGGGCTGTCTGCTCAGTGGGGAGCCTGCTTCCCTCCTCTTTCTCTGCCTGCCTCTCTGCCTATTTATGATCTCTCTGTGTCAAATAAATAAATAAAATCTTTTTTTTTAAATAAAGATTTTATTTATTTGACAGAATCGCAGTAGAGAGGGAACACAAGCAGGGGGAGTGAGAGAAGGAGAAGCAGGCTTCCCATTGAGCAGGGAGCCTGATGCGGGGCGTGATTTTGGGACTCCAGGATCATGACCTGAGCCGAAGGCAGATGCTTAACGATTGAGCCACCCAGGTGCCCCTTTATTGCTTTGTTTCCCCCCTTTATTGCTTTTTGTAATGAGGATTGTTTATCTCTTATCTGGTGTTGATCAGTTTGTGTGTGTGTGTGTGTGTGTGTGTGTGTGTGTGTGTGTGTGTGTGTATTAGCTCTGATAAACAGAATGGTCAAAGCTAATGATAAAGATTCTTTAATCAGCCAGGACTTGTTTTGTTTTACTTAAAATGAGCCACTGGGGCACCTGAGTGTGTCAGTCAGGCATCCAACTCTTGATTTTAGCTCAGGTCATGATCTCAGGGTCTTGAGATGAAGCCCCGCATCAGGCAGGGTGCTGGGTGAGTAGCCTGCTTGGGATTCTCTTCCTTTCCTTCTGCTCTAGTCCACATCTCCACCCACCTGACCCCATCTCCTCTAAAAAAATTAAAAAATAAAATAGTCCCTGAAGAGATTAAGAAAAACAAAAGCTTACATACAAAGAACCTTGACATTTTCTTCTGTGTTTTCAAGCTGTTTACAACAATGCAGATGTAATCTTCTGATTTTTGTAGGCAAATATAACATCTATTCTTATGTCTTCATATGTGTTCTATTGTTTTAAGATCAATACTAATGTGAAAAATACAAAGTTGATACCCCCTTTAAAAATCAAATCACAACCTCTTACTCAAATCATACTGCCACTAGTAGTATGAATCAAATTAGGATTTTAACTGCTTAATCAATTTCTTCGCATTGTTCCATATTATTGTTCCATATTATGTACAATAAAATGAATACAATTATCTTTTAAGCTCAGAGTAACTTCCAAATAGGAAGTTAAATCTACATTTAACATATATTATGCTGTTTGCCCTCTTCAGTTTTCCATTTAATTGGTGGATATGGTAGTCAGCCTCCAAGATGGTCCTCAGTGGTTACCACCTCCTGGTATTCATGCCTTTGTGTATTACTCTCCTGCCTTATATAGGGGTTGGTCATTGTGACCAATGGAATGAGCAGATGTGATGGTAAATGATTTCTGAGGTTAGCTCATTAAATTCATTGTCTCCTGTATGTTCCTTCCTCTGAGAACACTGCATTTGTAGAAAGTCAGTTGTTAATGATGTGAGAATTCTCTAGCAAACCTTATAGAGGGATCCATGCAGTAAAGAACTGAGGCTTTTGAAAACAGCCAATAAGGAATGCAGGTTTTCTGTCAACATCCTTCTTGACATTGGATCCTCCAGTTTCTGTCAAGCCTTCAGATAACTACAGCCTTAGCTGACCAATTAATTGCAATCTGAGGAAGACTCCAAGCTATAATTACCTAGTTAAACTCAGCTAAACTGTCTCTGGATTCCTGAAATACAGAAAGTGTGAGATAATAAATACTAATATTAATATTAACCAGGCTGAATTTCAAAATCGCTATGAAGTCCTTTATGCTTCCAGATACTCTCCTTTTTGAACAGAAATGTCTATTGCAGTTATCCTAAGCCTATCTTATTATTATATTCTCTATGTATGTGGAGAAGCTAATTTATGTTTTATAGTTTAAGAAAACTATAATCAAGAAGCTATACTTAGGGGCGCCTGGGTGGCTCAGTTGGTTGAGAGACTGCCTTCGGCTCAGGTCATGATCCTGGAGATCCGGGATGGAACCCCGCATCGGGCTTCCTGCTCGGCGGGAGGCCTGCTTCTCCCTCTCTCAGTCCCCCTACTCATGTTCCCTCTCTAGCTGTGTTTCTCTCTGTCAAATAAATAAATAAAAAATCTTAAAAAAAAAAAAGAAGCTATACTTAAGGAATTATAGCTAGAGAACTACTTCTTCACATGCACCTGACTTACATAACATGATTCTAGACTTTGAGTAGATGCTGTTTTGGGATGAAGTATTAAAGAGGGTAGATAGGAAAGGGAGGGGTGTACCTGTATTTTGTATGTGGGTGGAGGATGAAGTATTAAAGAGGGTAGATAGGAAAGGGAGGGGTGTACCTGTATTTTGTATGTGGGTGGAGGTAAATAATTTATATACTTCTCTCAAAAGGTGAAAGGTACTTCTCCACTACTTATGGGTGGGCTGTACTTTGTGAATCATTTCTAATAAATATAATGTGGCAGAAATAACGGTGTCATTTCTAAAATAAGGATATAAAAGGCAAATAACTTTCTCCTTGCCCTGTCTCTTGGATCATTCACCTGGAGAAACTTTTACTGGGTAAATGTTCCTACTAATAGTATCATTTCTTGATTTCACCTATAAAAAATTTCAAAACAATTCCAGTAAGAAATTTTTGAACATAAGTATATCATCAAAATAATGAGGATATAATATAGATGAGCAGGGGATGGTGTTTTTAGTTTTTATTTGTTTTGAAAATTTTAAAAATACCAGCTATATATTTTAATGGATTAAAAATTGATGATACAAATGTCAGGCAACCTTGTTTAAAGCTAACTTTTGTTCTTATAAATGGAGGTTTGTTGCTTAATATTTTGAATGATCAGTTTATTTTTCACAGAGTTACATACTGCATATTTTGGAAGATTCATTCACCTATATATTCTAGATTTTAGAGAAAAACTACTCTTTAGTCAGGACTTTGTGTTCTCTGAAAAATATTTTATATGTTGATAATATACAAATCATGATGGATTAGTCTATTTAAATGTAATTTGTTGCAGTCATTTTGAATATTTTAAGATGTCTCATTTTTAATTATTTAAAGTATTTTTATATCATACCATTTTATATCATTTAAAGCATTTAAAATATACTGAATTTTATTTGAAAATCTTGAAATTTAAATACAAAACATTGTTTATATTAACATTACAATTCCCATTTTTAATAATAATAAACTATATAATTTTTTGCAAAATGATCCATTTCTATAAGATTACAAATAAAATTTTTAAAGATACCTAGCTAATATATATACAGTGTTTTAAAGATAAAGTTTATATTAATTATCAAAATTCCTCAATGAGTATTTCATTCCAAGTTTTTAATCTCAATACTTATATGTCTACATTTTTCTTTAAAGATTAAAACTGTATTTTAAGCTTTATCACTAAACATGATTCCACTTTTATTAAATGATTATTCATTTAGATTTACCACACACTACCTACTATTGTGTTTCTTTTATTTCTTTTCATACAAAAGAAGTCATTGAAATCAGAAACCCTTATTTAAATATGTGGATTTCTTATAGGTGTCAATACTCTTAGATTTCAATTCTAAATTTTTTTGAGTGAGAATAAATATGAGTAGATATTTCAGTTTTAAAGTCAAGTTAGCTTTTTGAGTTTCTTTTTTTTTTTTTTAAGATTTTATTTATTTGACAGAGTGAAACACAGCCAGAGAGGGAACACAAGCAGGGGGAGTGAGAGAAGGAGAAGCAGGCTTCCCGCCCAGCAGGGATGTGCGGACTCGATCCTGGGTCTCCAGGATCATGACCTGAGCCGAAGGCAGTTGCTTAACCAACTGAGCCACCCAGGCGCCCTTTGAGTTTTTGAAAATTGATAAAATGACCTGTTAAGTCACAAAATTGACCCATATTCTATCTACAAAGATGTATATGATATGACACAACAATGGCTTTAAGACAATAAAACTTGACTAGAAACCTTTACGGAATACATTCACAAATGCAAAGACATACTCAATAAGAAGAAGGATTAGTTAGCAAAAAGGTACAGAAGAAAGAAAGTAATACAGGAAAGGTGTATTGATGTCTGTTCAAGCATGTTTCAGGTGAAAATGCTGCATTTGGGTCTGCAACCCAAACCTATTTGGTCTAGGTAACAGGACTTCTTTATTAGTAAAAACATATTGCCACCTACTTGATTAGTCTTTCCTTATTTACTTTTGTTGACTTAACCATATTGTACTCCCATGCAGTACTGTACATTTTTCTCCCCTTGATAACAGGTTAGAATTAATATATAGTTCTAGAATTTTGACACATTACCAGAGAATAATACTGGAGTTTGGTGTAGAAACTTAGTGAATTTCTATACCTTATCCAGTTCCTCACACATTTAAGGCCTCTAATTTATGCAATTAAATGAAAAGATAAATACTTCAAACTAAATAGTGTATTACAATTTAAACATCTGACTGTTATAAGTTTTCTTGTTTCTGATGCCATCCATGCCAAAATGCATTCTGAGCATAATTTTATATCTTTGTATCTTGGATTTTTGTAGAATGCATTAACCAGAAAATGTGAGTTTATTTTTGTAAACCTTTATATTTCTCATTAGACATTGATAAATTGTCCTCTTTTAAACAATGGTCCCACATGAAGATTTTGTTAGGTTGAGTTAGCATTTTATAATTTGATAAATCATGACACTGATCAAGTCAACTTTTTAAGCAAGTAAATTTTGAACCTGAGCCAGCCTGAAATATACTGAGTTCAGGAATATAAAATTTACTATACAAGACTCTTCAACAGATAACTAGAATACCTTAAGCTCCTATTAACCTCTTCATATAGATCTTATTTTAAATGTATTTAATATGTCTTTAAATTATTTATATTTTATTTTATAGTTAAAAATGTCAAACATTAATTTCAATATTTAAATACATTTGTAAAAATTATATAATATTATAACTTATATACTGCACTTTGATGACTATGAATGAATAAAAATACTACTGTGGTATAGGTGCAATATGGAAGGTAACATTATTTGCAAGATATGTGGTAAAACAATTAACAAAGTGTAACTAAATGCAAGTTACTCTTGATTTAGTAAAAAAAAAAAAAGAATAGCAACAGGGGAGTTAAGATGGCAGAGTAATAGGGGGACCCTGGATTTGCCTTGTCCCTCAAACACAGCTAGATCTGCATCAAATCACTCTGAAGAACTGGGAAATTGATCAGAGAATTAAGAAAACAATCTGCACAACTGGAAGGAGAGAACATGACAGATGAAGGTTTGGAGATATGAATTGGGAGAGAGAAAAGCTGAGATACTGAAAAGGAGTGAGAACCATTTTCAAGGAGTAAAGTCAGGGATAGAAGGAGAGAGTGGGAGAGCAGTTGTTCCCCTGGGTCACATGGGGAGAGAATATTTCCCCCTCCTGGAGTACATTTGAAAGAGGGTATTTTGCTTTTCTAAGGACAGAAGAACTGCCTGGCAGTATTGAACAGCCATTCAACATCAGGGGAGAGAGGCCCATCGTGTCAGCATGAAGAGTATAAAGCTGTGTCTGCTAATGTGTCTGTATTACAAAAAAGAGCATAGTTGGAGTGGAAATAGGAAAAAATAAGCCCTGAGAAATTCAGACTCTGGACTCCAGGAAATAAACTGCAGGTTACAGAAGGTACGGGGTGGGGGGATAGGATAACTGGGTGATGGGTATTATGGCAGGCACATGTGATAAGCACTGGATATTATATGCAACTAATGAATTGCTGAACACTGCATCTAAAGCTAATGATATACTATATGTTGGCTAACTGAACATAATAAAAGTAATAAAATAAAAAGAATTTCTGTCATGATTTAATATTCCATGTTTACTCTTGTCCAATATGGCAGCCGTTAATTAGATGTGCATATTGAACACTTAAAATATTTCTACTGTGGCTGAGTTATATATGTAATTGGGGGGGAATTATTTTGCAAAACTAAGAGATGAGAAGAATTTAAATTAGGACATTTCTATAATAAATTGTCATTTTTTATATTTTTTATTGAAGTATAGTTAACATACTGTGTTATATTAGCTTCAAGTGTACAGTATAATGATTCAGTGATTCTATACTCAGTGCTCATCTTGGTATGTGTACCAAATTGCAATCCCTAACATTCCTCAAAATGCTTTGTTTGTTTTATAGCATCTTCTTGATAGACATATCTTGGCATAGTCAGCAGGATCCAAGGTGTCTTACCTTCATTCCTGGCACTGCCTTAGAATCATTTAAGGTACCTACAAGAGTCCACTGCGCTCTGTCATCTCCTCATGGTGGTAAGTCCTCTTGGTTCTGAACCTCCCATTTGGTTGAGGTTCAGGCCTTTATTTGGATATCTTCTATTGGTTTTGGTCCTCATTCATTTCTGAGGATAGGATTCCATCTTCACTCTATTTTATATTTGTTTATTAAACTGTATTTTATTGAGTTGACAAAAAAGTAGAAATGAGATGTTTCTATTATCCATTCAATATTTACATACTTAGGAAAAGCAAGAGAGAATGGGAAAGAAATTTGTCTTTATCATGCTACCTGAACTTTTCCCCTTTTTTGGGTTTTTGTTTTTCATTATTTTTTAATTGAAGTATAATTAACATGCAAACAAAAACAGAATCTAAAATACAGAGAGCAAAATAGCGGTTGCCAGAGGGGAGGTGGATGGGGGATGGGTGAAATAGGTAATAGGTAATATATAGAATTATTGAGTAATATATTGAATTGTTGAGTCATATTTACAAATGAAGCTACAATTGACACTGTATGTTAATTATACTTCAATAAAGATGTAATAACTGTTATAAAAATAACTCCTGTCATAATATCTACAGTAATAAATTACAGCATTTGGTAAGAATTGAATATATTGCCCACAATTTAGAATGGGAGAGAAAGGAGGACTGAAAGTCTTAAGTCATTCATTTATTTATCAAACATTTATGTTCTGTTATATGGCAGGTACTGAGCTGGATCATGAACATTAAAAAAAAACAGATGGGATGTCTGCCTTGAAAACTCCTATATTTTAATGGAAAAGATTCATAACCAAACCTGTTTGGCTAATTTTGATGAATGTTAAAAGACTGGTATATAAGATTATAGCTTTGGTAAGAAGAAATTTGCATAGGATGGATTGTGTGTTAAATGAGGGAAGAAAGGATTCCTTTAGAGATAGAGTGACTCTCAATTTGAATCATGAATAATGAATCAGTGTAAGGTATTTCAGGCAGGGGTGGGGGAGTGGGTGTGGGGATGGGGAGATAGCTGTGCAAAATCATCAGTTTATTAGAGAATTTAGTATTCTACTAAAGGAACTGCAACATGTCAGAACAGGTATAGGATACGGTGTTGTTTGTGAACAATAGCATTAGTCAGTCTCAGATTAATAATATGGAAATCCCCATAAGGCTTTCAACAGAAAGGAAATAATTTAGGGAATTAGATATAGATGTTAAAGGGCAAGTTCAAGATAAAATGAGATAATGACATTAAAAACATGTATGAACGCTTGGACTATGGAAACTGATAGAAGCAATTAATGTTATAAGTGTGGAGAAACTTGGAAGATGGTACCTGTGAAGTTGGGGCTCAGATCTGTGAGGGCAAGTTGCCATCCAGCTGGTGCTGATACCTTTGAGAGTGCATGATGAATCAGTTTTGGTAAACCAAGGAAGCTAGAGGGAGAAGTGCAGAACATTGATACTCCCTATTTTCTGTTTTAAATTCTTAGTCTACATTTTGTACAGCCTGATAAGTCAGTGAGAAAGTAAAAAGTATATTTTTAGTGTCTCCAGGCTTAACACCCTGAGTAGGAGGCACCATTTGAAATGGAGTAAAATAGTTACTATCCTGGTTGACTTCATTGGTCAGTTAGCATTCAAACATGCCCTCTATATATTTAACTTTCATGTCATGCTAATATATTTATGTTTCCACCTAACAGCATGTAATAATCTTTTATACAAAAGAAGACTGTTTTACAGTCTTTTTTTTGTTTTCACTGTTTCTACAAAAGTGTGAGAATCAAAATCCCAGCAGTCACAGCATGATCTTTGGGCATCACTAGTCCTGGTATCCATCTACAAGCAATGTAAATTTCTCTACGCATTCAGTCACAGTGACTACAGAAGAATATTCTGTAATTTAGGAGATTAAGTTAAAAAGCTAAATACCACCAGGAATTCTTATGCAAAATGATAAGGGTAAAGGACAGAAGAACAGTTAATATAGATAAGCATAATTATTATAAACCTGTGTGTGTGAATGTATATATTTTTATGTGTATACACAAAATACAAAAGGAAGAAAATGTACATAACTGCATCAATTTTTGTTTGTATAACAAATAAGAGGCTGTGATTAACTGACATAGTTTCCATCTTCAACCACTGACCTCTTGGTTGAGTTTCACCCAATTAAGGTGTTTCCTTATCTGGTCAGGTAATACAACTGTTGTCACCTGCCATAGAAACAAGACCTTCAAATTAGCAGTGGCCAAAATTGTGAGCATAGAAAACCAAACTTGTGTGAGTATATTATTAGGAGCAAATGCTATTACGAGCCTTTGATTCTTGGACTCATTTATGTGAACTTGGGCTACACTGCAGCATATAACACGATTACTCAGAGTATATACTTCATTCTGAAAGACAGAAACATACTTTCAGCATATTCTCGCTCGACTGGTGCTATAATTGAGTCATTATCTCATGCCGGCATCTTCTACGTGTTATAGTTTAGACTGGTGAATTCCATAGTCAGAAGCCAATTGAAAGGCTCATTTTGATATGAAATGAATTTCTTGATGAAAGAAACTTTGAGTAGAATAATAAAACATAAGTAAGTCATTCCTGAATTTCATAGATTTTGATACTGACAAAAGAGTTGTGGACATGATGTGCATGTTCATGGCAAGCATTACGTGTTTATTTTAGTAATGTAAAGTAATTGACATCTCCATGTTTAAAGGGATCCAGTATAATCAATCTGCCACCAGGAGTCTGGCTGGTCCCTCTAGAGATTTGTGCCATACTGATAGCTCTGTATCAGGTCAGCATTTGCCCTTGCTGTTGGCAGATAAGGTACTCAGCAGTGGTGGCAGCTAGATCAGACTCAGTGAGGAAAGTTGCCCTTTGTTGAGCACATATATAGACTCCTTCTCTGTTATCGCCACCACAGCATATTTGGGTTCCTTAAAGAGACACCAAAACAGCTGGAAAAGGGGCTTCCTGAGGTCTACAGAGTATGTGTATTGTCCACATCCTTACACGTAGATGAGCATTCAGATGAAATAAAAATTGTGACTTGTCCTTTTCTGAAAACTTATACTTAGTCACCTTCCAACGTTTTAGTCTTCCATCTAATTCTTTTTGGTTCCTGGCAAGGCCAAACTATTAGCTATCATCCATTAATTTGTGCAGATCTCTATTTCTAACCATTGTTTAGTGTAAAGTAGATAGCTTAAAATATACTCTTTTAGGTTCTGCCTATTGGTAATATTTTTCTTCCCTACTGTCTTTCAGGAAAGTTCTTGATTGAGATTGTGGTATTGTAGGCATCCAGTTCTGGTTGATACTAGTATGAAATTTAAAAATAAATAAATAAATAAATAAATAAATAAATAAATAAATAAATAATAAATAAATGTTTATATTGTAAGGAGCAAGATTTATTACCTATATGAATATTCAGTTGACTCAACATAATTTATTGAAAATACCACCAGTATATTGAGGGTCATAAATTAAATTTTGCCACAAATTAAATTATTTTGTATGTGCGGGTTTGTTTCTGGACACTAATATATTCCATTTGTCTGTTTGCCTATCTTTTTGCCAAATCTATCTGCCTTACCTTATAGGAGCTCCTAATTAAAATATAGTTTAAATCTACTAACTTTGTACATATTTATTAAGATAGTCTTGGATCATTTTGGCTCTTCTTGGTCCACTACAGTGCCATATACATTTAAGAACCAGCTTGTCAATGACACCCACACAGATATGCATTCATAACTTCTATGGTTTTGGCTGTGATTGACATTAATATGCATATAAATTTGTATAGATTTGCTATATATACACCTAAAACTTTTTTCAGTATAATTTCCAAGCACTCCTCTATGTTTTTTAAGTGCACTACATTTACAGTACCATATAGGAGTTGCAAATGTAGCATTATAGTGTTTCTACTCATGAAATTATATAGAATTAAAAATTGAACCTAACAATCTACTAGTAGATTGTAGGTACTTGATTCATATTATAATTAGTAGGTTAAAAAATAAGTCAATACTGATGTTAAAAACTTTAAAAATGCAAACATTTACATGGTAATAATATAGTATTTAAGTTGTTTATGCTTTTGCTCCTTTTGTTGTTCCTTTTTTTCTGTGTGTTTTGCCTCTTATAGTTTCTTCACTATAATTTTCCCATGTAATGTGAAGAATAATAAACTTTAAATCTGATAATATGTATTGTGGTCTTGGCCATATCTATAAATGACAGGACTTAGAGCAATGTACTTACCATTCTCTATAAAATATGTTCTTAGGAACATAATCTATGGGATTAAATTGCCTGTGTCAAATCCTAATTCTACCATTACAGCCAGGGAAATGTTGTTAACAGGTTATTTAGCTTTTCTGTTTCTTAGTTATTTCATCTGCAAGATAGAGATGATTTATGTATGGAGATTAAATGAGTTAATACATATAAACTACTTTGAAGAGTACCTATCATATAGTAAGCAGGAATAAGTATTTGTTTTTAATTATTATACCTATCTCTTTTGTAGTGCTATTTTTAAAGTGAATTATTTTATGAAAATATGTGAAAGTAATTTGAAAAAGCAAAAAGTGTCATACAAAAGTAAAACTTAACAATAATTTTGTTTTATAGAAGTTACTCTTATTAGTATCCCAGATTATTTGTCTATATCTTCATCTTTATCCATTAGAATAATTTTGAAAACTATCAATATTTTCAATACACACATACATACAATATGTATCATGCATATAATAGTACCAAAAAATTTGGAAATGTCTTCACAGACTTCATAACTTGTTATCAGATAACAGATGATACTTTTTTCATTATTCTCACTCTTCTTAAGACTGTACTCTTAGCAAAATTCAAACTTGAAGAGGTTTGGCACTTGGGTTATAGGCCAATGTGCTTAGAAAGAGAAGAAATTGGATCACTTACTTACATCACTAACTCTGTGGCACAGACTTAAATAAGTTCAGTGGAGGATGAGAAACAATTTCAGGTGTCTGATCAAATTTGAAAGTCATAAATTTTAAGTTAAATTGAAAGATATATTTGAGTGACAAGGAATGAAATTTACATCTTAAAAAGCCAATATTGAAACTCTAGACATAAAATTCAACCTTGGGTATCTTTAACCCCATTTTTAATAAGACCTTGAAGAAAGCAATTTCTAGGATGTCTAATATGTCAGACATTATATCCATTAATAAATGGTCTGTAAACAAAACTCAGATACACACACACACAAAATTGGTCAGTGTTAAATGAAATAAGCAAAAAAAAAAAAAAAAAAACAAAACTCTTACCCGTTTAGAATCTGTGAAAATATATAAAGATTAATTCATATTCATTAGTAAATAAGTCTCTTAAAGAAATTTTCTTTAGGAAGAAGTAAAAACTAAAAACTATTAGACTTTGGTACAGTGACTACTTAGTGAAAAATCTGTAAGAAATTATTCTATGCATAATAGAAATATTTGACCTTTAAAGTCTGGACTAATGACATTTGAAATGTAATGAAAGTCTAATATAAAACTTAGTTATTTCTTCATGAAAATACTTAAAACTAAAACAGAAACATAATGTGATTAATATTTATTACATATTTTATTTAAACAATTATATGTAAGCTATCATTTCAACATGTACTCAGCATAAAAAGTGGTAGGGAGATATTTCACATTTTTTAAGGTTCATCCTAATGTTTTGAAATCCAATGTATATTTTATCGTTAAACACGGCTGAATTTAGAGTGGCCACATTTTACATGCTCAATAGCTACAAGTGGCTAGTGATTACTGTGTTGGGCAGAACAGATTTAGATGGTATGAGAAAACATGGGTGAGGTCTTTACAAATGGTGCATATAGTGTACACAGGTAGTCATCTGATTTTTGGCAACTTTTAGCCCTGAGGCAATCTTTAGCTCTTACCCTGCCAGGTAAAAGTTTTCAAGATATTTGTATCTTATTTTTTTATGAAACATGTATATGAAAGATTTTGTGTTCATTACTCCTTAAATTTCCAGCATATTTTATAAAATGTCAATTTATTAGCCAATCTTTAAATTAAGAAAGGAGAAGTGAAAGCATAGGGAGCTATTAAATAGTAAGAATTGAGGGCTTATCTTACCAGTAGAAATGCAGGATATAGAAATCCAAAGACTACCTTTTAGGATATCTCATGTATAGGCCACTGGTGAAGTTCATCCCCAGTTATCCCAGTTATCCACATAAACTACTGAAATTTATAACACCTGGAACAATGCCACTTTTCCTGACATGGGGGAAAGATCCAAAGCAAATTAAATCCTGAACCTTAAAGACTGAATTAAGAGGTGATACATGTCACTTTGTGAAGAGTATCTTGACCAATCCTACTATGGAGGAATGTGACATGCAATTGTAACATGTACAGAAAAGAGGAGAAGTGCATTTGTGAACAGCCCCCAAAATTAACCTCAGGACATGAAGGAAGCCATGTTAAATAAGATAATGGCAGCTAATTTTAATGACTTGATGAAAATCAAGTCAAAATCAGTATCTCCAGATTGAAAAGATACACTTAAGTCCTGAACAGTTAATGAGCATCCATATCTAAATACACAGTGATAAAATATATCAATGAGAATATTAGAAGAAATTCTAGACAGGGAGGCATTTAGGTGTCTAAGTTGGTTAAGTGTCCAACTTTTGATTTTGGCTCAAGTCAAGGTTGTGAGGTTGAGTCCCCTGTTGGGCTCCACACCAAGCTTGCTCCACAGCAGGCTTAAGATTCTTTCTCTCCCTCTCCCTTTACCCTTCTTGCACCTATAAAAGAAAGAAAGGAAGGAGGGATGGAAGGAAGGAAGAAAAGAAGGAAGGAAGGAAGGAAGGAAGGAAGGAAGGAAGGAAGGAAGGAAGGAAGGAAGGAAGAAAAAAAACTCTAGCAGAGGAGAGATTATCTACAAATCAATACACTTTTTGATACAAGATTGGCAGAAGATTTCTATAAAAACAATATCAGAAAATGTTAGTATATTTAAAGAAATTTGAAGGGAAAGGTTCTAACAAGCAGTTATGAACACCGGTTATGGTAAACATACTGGTAATTTGTAAATTTAATTAACTGGCTTGTTACTGGGAGTGCTTACTTATGTGTGACTAAGCTGGCTTCCCTACAGTGTTCTTTGTATGTGTCTATTTGGATAGACAAAACTACATTTACCCGAATCCCTGCATGTTTCTAGTTAGCCTAGGTGAGAACAGATATTTTTTTTCATGAGAATTTGGCTATCAGTTGTGAAGTAAAAGACATTTTTTTTTTTTTTTTTTAATGCTTAGAAGTTTGGGGAAGATGTTTGTTTGTATCTCACATTTCTTTGCTTATCTGGGAGGTTATCTCATTGGGTGGGAGAGCTTTGGGCCAACAACTGATCTATCTGTTTTAGGTTCTCTACTTCCTGGACCAGGTGTGTACTTAGCATTATAAAGACACATTTCAACTTCTCTTTCAGGACACCCACATTCCAACTTCTAAATTTAGGACACCCAGTTAACAAGGTTGGAGATGATAAGAGGATGGACATAAATTTCCAGTCTTTCCTTAGGGTTTCCAGATTGCTTGTGGTCATGGATCCCAGCTCACTCTCATGGGATTAAACTTGTCCCTACTTTCCCCTTATTTACATATGATTTCATATTCTTTGGACTTCAACCTCCAGCATCAGACACGAAGACAGCAGCTAGAAAGAGTTTAACTTCTGCCACAACTGCATAATGTCAAGTCCTTCAATGTTTCACTTATTTCATATGTAGGAGTGGTTATGTTTCTTTTATTGAATTCTGACTAATACAAAATTTGGCATTGATAGTGCTCCTGATAGAATCTTAATTATGTGTTCTCTGAATTCCTTTTATGCTATCTGAAATTAATCTGATTAGATTTTATGGCATTAATGAATCTTCAGTGATAAAGAATACAATGGTAGCTTATGACATGCAGTGGCAAATTACTACCTGTATATAATCAGTGCAAGTGTCGATCTCTGAAAGGTAAAATTCCTGGTGATAAAAGCATTTTAGGAAATGCCAGTAAATATAAGAATTATATTGGCATCTTATAAGTGCACTAGGGAACATGTGGTAAGAAGATATTAAGCCCAAGTGGCTCCATCTGTTCAGCATCTGACTCTTACATTGGCTCAGGTAATGATCTCATGGATGGTGGAATCAAACCCTGCATCAGGCTCTTAGCTCAGTGGGGAATCTGCTTAAAGATTCTCTCCCTCTGCCCTTTCCCCCACTTATGCTTTCTCTCTCTCTCTCTCAAACAAATAAATCTTAAAAAAAAAAAAAAAAGTTCTCAACTCAAGGTCTGCATAGGGACCTGATAGCTTCTGTAGTACTCTAAAATAAGCACTGATCTTTTATAGCTATGAGGCAGAGATTTCTGAAAACAATAGCTAAAATCAAATCCTGCAAGTAGCTGACTTAAAGTGCAAATTTTATTTCTAAACATGCAATATATCTCAAGAAGGGATGAGATCTTGAAAAATGAAATGGAGCCATATGGCAGATTCCAGTGAAGCTAGGAAAGAGCCTTAAACTCTTAAAATGTACTGAAATTTCTTTGCCAGCAGAAGCAGCCCTTCCATACTCTCTCTATGGATAATATTCTTTATTTGCTTGAAGACCTGTAATGGCTTCTCTGATGGTGGTTCCACCAGAGATTGCTAATCCTCCTCAGTACCTATCTCACCACATTTTTCCTACTTCTATATCTATAACTAGACCAAATTCCCAACATGCCTTCAATAGTGAGATACATACGTGAACCTTAAAGAAGATAATGTTATGTAACAACAGAATTGCATGACTTTGCCAATTTATAGTAACCGAAATCTGTGGATGCTAAGGATATGAGATCAGAGTGTAAAGAATGTAAGTTGAAGCAACACACATTTATTGATATAGCATCATAAACAGAGATTCTAGACTCAGTGTGTAGGAAGAGCTGGTAATGACTCTAGTAGTTTGCTGCTTGGTTGACTAAATTACCAACCCAAGAATAACCTATAGTAAAATTTAATGTCAGAAGGTGTTTAGGAAGATATCCAAAGGCTTAGAGGGGTTGGAATGATAGAGTGGGCTTATCATTCAAGACCTGCTCTGTTTATCCCCTCACCTGTCCTCTGTGAATTATAGAGGCTGAGAAGTCCCACAATATACCATCTGTGAGCTGGAGACCCAGGAAAGCCAATGGTGTAGTTCCAGTCTTAGTCCAGGGGTTTGAGAACCTGGAACACTGAAGCCCCAGTTTGAGGGCAGGAGAAGACTAATGTCCCAGATTAAGCTGTTAAGCAGAGAGCGAGTGCTCTCTGACCTTGCTCGTCTTTTTTATTTTGCTTCTAACATATTTGATGAGGCACACACACATTGAGTAGAGCGATCTACTTTATTCAGTTTACTGATTTGAATGTTAATCTCATCCAGAAATATCCTCATAGACACACTCAGAATGTTTAACCAAATATTTGGGAACCCTGTGTCCCAGTCAAGTTGACACATAAAATTAATCATCACATTTATATATTCAATGATTATAATCCAGTATCAGTCTCTTGAACTTACTTGCTTTCAAATTTATTGCCCTTTACAAGCTGGAAAGTTCCTCAAATTAGGGACTCACTTCAATTTACATTCATCTTCATATTCCCAAAGATGTGAACAAATTAGATAGAAGCACTTGATTAAACATACATGAGGAAAAGAGAAAAAATTAGGGTGTGTATTAGATTTCAGAGATAGAACCAGGCATTCTCACTTGCTACCATGTCAGTTATTGACATTAATATTAACATTAATTAATAGAAGAGAGTAAAGTTACTTGTATAAGAAAATGATTTCTGATATTGGTAAAAACAAACACAACTTCCTAAATATGTTATGATGTCAAAATGAATAGGAGTCAAGTATGAACATGATTAGATATTGAAAAGAAGCATGTGAAATTCACAAAATGCTAGTTATGGCAATCCTTTAACTTGCTATTTAGCATAACTAAAAACGTGTTTTTTTATGGGGGAGGGGCAGATTATATGAGTTGGGTTTTTTCCCTCCTAATTGTGACTTTGGAGGAACTACTTTCTCAGGTACTTAACTATCAATTGCCTGTAACAATAGTTACTATTTCTGAGACTTGGATGAGGATTAAATAGAGGACCGTGATTTTGTTCAGCAAAATTAAAGATGTGTTAATTGATGGATGAAAACAATTGCTCTTAAATCTTGAGTGGGGGGAAGGAAACCTCACAAATCACCAGTAACAAAAGCTAAAACAAAACAGTTTTAGAGGGGTGCCTGGGTGGCTCAGTTGGTTAAGCGACTGCCTTCTGCCCAGGTCATGATCCAAGAGACCCGGGATTGAGCCCCACATCAGGTTTCCTACTCAGCAGGAAGCCTGCTTCTCCCTCTCTCACTCCCTCTGCTTGTGTTACCTCTCTAGCTGTATTTCTGTCTGTCAAATAAATAAATAAAATCTTAAAAAAAAAAAACAGATTTAGAAAGCAGAAAAATAAGGGCTTGCAGAAGACAGTCTATAATACCTTGATATCTTTATTAATGGTAAATATAAAAAAGTAGCTTATATCTCTAAGTTATTAGGAAAAATGAATTATATAATTATACAGAATTTTGAAATATGTTAAATACTTCGCAGGATGCTATTTTTATTTTGCCCACATGTAAACACCTCTTTTTCTATTTTTTTTTTCCTGATCATGGTATGTTTCTAATCTTTAACTTGAAGAGGTTGATGATTTTCTTATTTATTCAAGCCTCCAGTTAAAGGATCTGGCTTCCAGAATCAGATCGCCTAGTTCTATGCAATTTCTCCTGAATGGTAGGAGTCATGTCCTAGGAACATACAATATCAGGACCAAGAGCAATCGATAGCAACCCAAGCCAGGAACTAACTGGCACAAAGCTAATCAGAATATAATCAGTAGTTTGCGACTTCTCTTC
The DNA here is from genome assembly GCA_004023965.1 of Spilogale gracilis. Classification (NCBI taxonomy): domain Eukaryota; kingdom Metazoa; phylum Chordata; class Mammalia; order Carnivora; family Mephitidae; genus Spilogale; species Spilogale gracilis. The sequence continues at coordinate 61,646 of PITA01010330.1, forward strand.
TATAGATTTCTAATTTTCCTTCACCTTGTCACAGATATGTACCAGTCACCATTTTAAGATAGTGGTGGATTGACCAGAATGGATAAAGTTCCCAAACTACCTTCATAATCCATACACTTAAAAATTAAGTTAAGATTACCATTATTTCATCAATGAAAATTTTAGTTCTGCCTCTTTTTTTTTTTTTTAAGCGAATGAAGAATAGGAAGAATTTTTTCATTAAACATTATTGCTTTACATCTGACTCTTGATTTTGGCTCAAGGTCATGAGATAGAATGAGCTCCAGGTTGGATTCCATGCTCAGCATTCTGAGTGTTCTGTATCAGCATGGAGCCGGGGCTTAAGACTCTCCCTCTCCCACTGCCGCTCCATCCCCACCAACCTTGCACATGCACTCTCTCTGTTTAAAAAAATAAGCTCAAAATATTATTGCTTTAGATTTCCAATGAGTAGTATGTCTTAGCTGCTTTGTTTGACCAACCGTGGGAGAGTGTCCAATAATACTGATAGTCTAGATTAATGAAAATTGACAGATTTCATAGTCAATATTTTACTTTATACTATGATCATTTTTTTTTAATATATTGCACTTTTTGGTGAAAGAAATCAGGACCTATGGTAGGTGTTCAGCATATTGTTTCATTTATAACCTCAAACCCTAAAAATTAGGTGTTATTGTCATTTTACAGAGGCATAAACTAAACTTCAGAGAAGTGAAGTAACACATAGAAAGTTTTAAACCAGGATTCAAATGCATATCTGAAATATCTCAAGTGGATAACTTTGTAGCTTTTTACTGTCTTACACACTTACAGTTAGTAGTATTTAGGCCAATTTCTTTTTACATTTGCTTGATTTTATAATTACTCAAGTTGAAATGAAATAAGTCTTCTTTCTATCATCACTATCACTCCTGCATTTTCTGCAGTTTAGTACGTGTCTAATTGCATTCAAACCCATTCAGAGGATTTTCTATTCTTTCTTTCTAAGCCATTATTACTTAGATGGTCTCTCTTCATTAGGCTGAATAAGAGTGTAGATTTTCAATTCCTTGGAGAAACTCAAAGCTATCTGTCCCTGTTACCTTTTTATTATTCCTTCAGAGTCTCATTTTTTCTATCTGGTAAATTTCAAAGGCCAGAAATGTTCACTTCAGACATGATTTCAGATTCTGAAATAAAAGTCATACCTGGAAGCTTAATATAAGAGAAAAGAGATGGAATCTGGGAGGGTTAGGGAAGTTTCAATGCACTAACTAATTCAATCTCAGGATCAACACTTTGTATTTAAGTCGTGGTTTTCTTCCTTAGTGGAGCATCTAGTTTACAAAAACAGTTTCTATATACACAGTTCTTATTTATTTTCTGGATTAGTTTCTAATACTTTTTCCATCCATTTTTATGAATCAAATCTCCTCTTAGGATTTCTTCCACAGTTCTTTTCTTTATGTCTAGATCTCCTCTTTTTCAGCCTTCTCTGACTTTTTCTTTCATTGTGCCTATCATCTTCTCTTTTCACTGCAGCTGTTAAGCTAAAAAAAAAAAAAAAATCAGAAAGCTATTGATGTCGCTATCTTTCTCATGTCACTTTCATCAGAAAAAATGGAGTTCCAATGTGCAGCATCAGTTGCTTAGCAACAATATTTTCAGCACCTCTGTCAGCATGAAGAGTGTAAAGCTGTGTCTGCTAATGTGGCTGCATTACAAAAAAGAGCATAGTTGGAGTGGAAATAGGAAAAAATAAGCCCTGAGAAATTCAGCAATCTCAGGATATAATGAATGCAGAAAAAGATGAGCATTTTTCAGTGGAAACTTTCTTTTTACCACATGACATATCACTTGCAGAAAAGTTCATTCTCTAAAGCAACACTTCAGGAGTTATACAATCAAAAATACCTACACGACTGTTCTGTATCAAGTTATACACTGTCAGATTGCTTTATTTTTCTGTCCATATACATACAATTTCAGGAACAACTAACTTTACTATGAATATGTTAGGCAAGAGCAAGAGTAAAACATTTTAAGTATAGCTTTTCAAAGTTTGTTACCTTTATTTGTTTTAATGAACAAGAAATGATGGCTTTACTATGTAAGTGTGCAAATGCATTCCTATTGTTTTCGTGACTGTATTTTAATCTCACATCTTTTCTACTCTAATGGACATGCATTCTTTCATGTTTGACATCTTTATATTTGGCTTATTTAAAAAAAATATTTTGATTGCTTTATATTTATGTTTATGTGTTTGGATGTAGAGATATGCTAGAAAAACTGACAACTGAAATTTCATTATCAACATAACTAAATGTAAAATTATTCTTTCAGTTAGAAAATTAAAAAAAACTATTTAAATATTTAAATATGCCTTATACTTTGCTAACTTACCATTTAAAAATATATTTATTGCATGCCATTTTGGAATTCTGTTTTATCAGCTCATATGAAATGTATGTACAAGTTTACAGAAAAATAAATATTATTTGAATTTAATACATTTTAATATAATGTGTGATACTCTATTGTGACAAGAATTGCAGGAGCTGTTATCTTGTGTTCCCAATTTTACTTTGACCTTTCTCTGCTTTGGCGGCTGGAACATGTTTTTTAGTGTGAGAGTAAGGTTCTGCATATTTATTTATTCATTCATTTAGATTTTATTTAATTGTTTGACAGAGAGAAACACATGTAGAGAGGGAACACAAGCAGGGGGAGTGAAAAAAGGGAGAAGCAGGCTTCCTGCTGAGCAAGGAGCCTGATGTGGGGCTCAATCCTGGGACTCCAGGATCATGACCTGAGCCGAAAACTGACGCTTAATGACTGAGCCACCCAGGGACCACAGGTTCTGCATCTTTAAATAAGAATAAGATTTCATTATTTCAATTCTACTAGAAAAATTAAAGTGAGATAATGAATGCAAAAGACTAGGCATGTTTGATGTGCAAAAAAATTCAGTAATTTAAAGCTATTGTTGTTTAGAAATTTTCATAAAATAGGCTGTCTAACCAGATGGATTTTTTTCCAGATACTTTCTGCCTTTTTTATATAAGTGCATTTTTTAACTACTAAGTTGTGCTGAGAGTTGCAGCATTCTTGACATTAAGTGTTTAAACATTTAGGATCCAAAGAAGCAGATGAGATATGAATAATTAAAAATCTTGATAATAGCGAGGAATATTCAGTGGATAGGCATTAATATTTATTAATATTTTTGAATGAAAGTATAAATAATAGACTGTGGACAAATTGATTATAAAGTTCTTTATTTCCATAATTATAGTTTTTATTTTTTTTTATATAAGGACATCTTCCACTTAAAAATTAAAAATTAACTTTCTATCCCTAATGACAAAAAAAATTCTCTCCAAAGATCACAAATGATGATATGGAAATATTGTAAATGGTATAAGTTTATAAGATTGTAAAGAAGGGATGTAAAACCAGCAGCAAACTGCCATTTAAAAGAGTTCATAGGCCAATATCAAAGAGGTTGCTGCCCCTATTCTCCTCTAGGATTTTGATGGTTTCCTGTCTCACATTTAAGTTTTTCCTCTATTTTGAATTTATTTTAGTGTATGGTGTAAGAAAGTGGTCCAGTTTCATTCTTCTATATGTCGCTGTCCAGTTTTCCCAACACCATTTATTGACGAGCTTGTCCTTTTTTCATTGTATGCTCTTTTCTGCTTTGTCAAATATTAGTTGACCATATAGTTGTGGTTTCATTTCTGGGTTTTCTGTTCAGTTCCATTGATCTATGTGGGGTATGTGTGTGTGTATGTGTGTGCCAATACCATACTCTCTTGATGACTACAGCTTTGCAATATAGCTTCAAGTATAGAATTATGATGCCTTCAGCTTTGCTTTTCTTTTTCAAGATGCTTTGGCTATTTGGGGTCTTTTGCAGTCCTGTGAAAATTTTAGTATTGTTTGTTGTAGCTCAGAAAAATATTGTTGGTATTTTGATAGGGATTGCCTTAAATTGTAGATTACTTTGGGTAGTACGTTGATATATTCATTATAATAGTTTAACGCATGTTGATATATTCATTATAATAGTTTTCTTTTTATTAACACGTAATGTATTATATATTTCAGAGGTACAGGTCTGTGATTCATCAGTGTTACATAATTCACAGCACTCACCATAATACATACACTCCCCAATGTCCATCACCCAGCTACCCCATCCTCCCACCCCCTTCACTCCAGCAACCTGTCAGTTTGTTTCCTGAGATTAAGTCTCTTATGGTTTATTTTCCTCCTGGTTTTATCTTGTTTCATTTTTCCCTCCCTTCCCCTATAATCTTCTGTCTTGTTTCTCAAATTCCTTATAGCAGTGAGATCACATGATACTTGTCTTTTTCTCTTTGACTTATTTTGCTTAGCATAATACATTCTAGTTCCATCCACATTGTTGCAAATAAATGACAAGATTTCAGTTTTTGATGGCTGCGTAATATTCCATTGCAATTATATGCCATATCTTCTTTATTCATTCATCTGTGGATGGACATCTAGGCTCTTTCCGTAGTTTGGACATTATGGACATTGCTGTTGTAAACACTGGGGTGTGTGTGCTCCTCAGATCACTCCATTTGTATCTTTGGAGTAAATACCCAGTAGTGCAGTTGCTGAGTCATAGGATAACTCTATTTTAAACTTTTTGAGGAACCTCCATACTGTTTTACAGAGTTGCTGCACCAATTTCCATTCCCATCAACAGTGTAGGAGGGTTCCCCTTTCTCCACATCCTCGCCAACATCTGTCATTTCCTGACTGGTTAATTTTAGCTATTATGACTGGTGTGAGGTGGTATCTCATTGAGGTTTTCATCTGTATTTCTCTGATGCTGAATGATGTTGAGCACTTTTTCATGTGTCTGTTGGCCATGTGGATGCCTTCTTTGCAGAAATGTCTGTTCATGTCTTCTGCCCATTTCTTGATTGGGTTATTTATTATTTGGGTGTTGAGTTTGATAAGTTCTTTATAGATTTTGGATACTAGCCCTTTATCTGATATGTCATTTGCAAATATATTCTCTCATTTTGTCAGTTGTCTTTGGTTTTGTTGACTGTTTTCTTTGCTGGGCAAAAGCTTTTGATTTTGATGAAGTTCCAATAGTTCATTTTTGCTCTTGCTTTCCCTGCCTTTGGCAATGTTTCTAGAAATAATTTGCTGCAGTTGAGGTCAAAGTGGTTGCTGCCTGTGTTCTCCTCAAGGATTTTGATGGATTCCTGTCTCACATTGAGGTCTTTCATCCATTGTGAGTCTATTTTTGTGTATGGTGTAAGGAAATATTTTGGTTTCATTCTTCTACATATGGCTGCCCAATTTTACCAACACCATTAGTTGAAGAGATTGTCTTTTTCCCATTGGACATTCTTTCCTGTTTTGTCAAAGATTTGTTGACCATAGACTTGAGGGTCCATTTATGGGCTCTCTATTCTGTTTCATTGCTCTATGTGTCTGTTTTTGTGCCAGTACCATACTCTCTTGATGATCATAGCTTTGTAATAGAACTTGAAGACTGGAAATGTAATGCTGCCAGCTTTGGTTTTCTTTTTCAACATTCCTCTGGCTATTCTGGGTCTTTTCTAGTTCTGTATAAATTTTAGGATTATTTGTCCCACTTCTTTGAAGTAAATTGATGATATTTTGATAGGGATTGCATTAAATGTGTAGATTTATCTATGTGGCATAGATATTTCACAATATTTGTTCTTTTCATCTATGAGCATGGAATGTTTTTCCATTTCTTTGTGTCCTCCTCAGTTTCTTTCATGAGCATTCTATAGTTTTCTGAGTACAGATTCTTTGCCTCTTGGTTAGTTTTATTCCTAGGTATTTTATGTTTTGGATGCAGTTGTAAATGGGATCGACTCCTTAATTTCTCTTTCTTCTCTCTTGCTCTTGGTGCATAGAAATGCAACTGATTCCTGTGCATTGATTTTATATCCTGACACTTTACTGAGTTCCTGTATGAGTTCTAGAAGTTTTGGAGTACAGTCTTTTGAGTTTTCCATATAAAGTATCATATCATCTGCAAAGAGTGAGAGTTTGACTTCTTCTTTGCTGATTCGGATGCCTTTTATTTCTTTTTGTTGTCTAATTGCTGAGGCTAGGACTTCTAGTACTATGTTGAATAGCAATGGTGATGGTGGACAGCCTTACCGTATTCCTGACCTTAGAAGAAAGCTCTCAGTTTTTCTCCATTGAGAATGATAGTCACTATAGGTTTTTCATAGATGGCTTTGATGATATTGAGGTATGTACCCTCTATCCCTACACTGTGAAGAGTTTGATCAAGAAAGGATGCTGTACTTTGTCAAATACTTTTTCTGCATCTACTGGGAATATCATATGGTTCTTGTTCCTTCTTATATTAATATATTGTATCACATTGATTGATTTGCTGATGTTGAACCAGCCTTGCAGCCCAGGAATAAATCCCACTTGGCCATGGTGTATAATCCTCTTAATGTACTGTTGGATCCTATTGGCTAGAATTTTGGTGAGAATTTTGGCATCCATGTCCAACAGGGATATAGGTCTGTAAGTCTCCTTTAAAAAAAAAAAGATTTTTTAAATTTATTTGACAAAGAGAAATATAGCCAGAGAAGGAACACAAGCAGTGGGAGTGAGAGAGGGAGAAGCAGGCTTCCCGCCAAGCAGGCAGCCCTATGCGGGGCTCAATCCTGGGACTCCGGGATCATGACCTGAGCTGAAGGCAGAGGCTTATCCACTGAGTCACCCAGGCGCCCCTGTAAGTCTCCTTTTTGATGAGGTCTTTTTCTGGTTTGGGGATCAAGATAATGCTGGCTTCATAAAATGAGTTTGAAAGTTTTCCTTCCATTTGTATATTTTGGAACAGTTTCAGGAGAATAGGTATTAATTATTTTTTAAATGTTTGGTAGAATTCCCCCAGAAAGCCATCTGGCTCTGGGCTTTTGTTTCTTGGGAGATTGTTGATGACTGCTTCAGTTTCCTTACTGGTTATAGGTCCCTTCAGGTTTTCCATTTCTTCCTGGTTCAGTTTTAGTAGTTTATACATCTTTAGGAATGCATCCAGATTGTCTAATTTGCTAGCATATAGTTGTTCATAATATGTTCTCATAATTGTTTGTTTTTATCTATTTATTTATTTTTGGTGTTGGTTGTGATTAGTTGACCGTAGAGTTGAGGGTTCGTTTCTGGGCTCACAGTAGTTTTTATTCAACAATAAAGAGAATACACACATAATACTCCAGATAACATGATTTAATCTTGAAAAGTTTATGTTGAGCAAAAGAAATGAGTCAGAAAGGAAGAGTATACTGTGGGCTTACATTTATATGAATTCTAATGGGAAAACTAATCTATAATGAAGGAAATTAGTTAGTGGTTGCTCCTGTGATGAGGGAAGGGATTACTGGAAAGGGACATTGATGGGCATTCTGAGAGGATAGACATATTCTTGTTTGTGTCTGGAGTAATGAATACAAAGGTGTATATAGTTGTGAGAATTAATCAACCAAACACTTAAGCTCTGTGTTTTTTATGATATGCATCAATTAAAATAAATATATAAAATTTAAATAAATATGTATTCTTCAGATTTTTAAGAGTACATATTATTACTAACTTTTAAGAATATATATTCTTGAAAAAATAAGTACTGTACTATATTCTATATTTTGCTTTTGTTTTATACATATCATTTATTTATTTTTTAGTTATTTTTAAAGATTTTATTTATTTATTTGACAGAGAGAGAGATCACAAGTAGGCAGAGAGAGAGATCACAAGTTCAGGCAGAGAGCAGAGGAAACAGGCTCCCCACTGAGCAGAGCCTGATGCAGGCCTCCATACCAGGACCCTGAGATCTTGACCTGAGCCGAAGGCAGAGGCTTTAACCCACGGAGCCACCCAGGTGCCCTATACATATCATTTAAATTCATTTGTAAACATTCTTCAGATGATTGCACAAGCCATAACACAATTCTTAATATGAGGAATAATAGTGATTTTAAATACTGATTGTCAGTATTTCATATGGAAACAACTAAATTTTATTAAAGTATGTTTTATGAAAATACTATAACAGCTAAATTTTCCTTGATGATATTAAGGTGCATAATTTTATTCCCCTGTTCTAGAACAATTTTTTAAAAGCTGACTCCTGATAGTTTATTAGGCATAAATTCAAACACAGTGTAACACTTTTTGTTTTGTGAACATTTGTTTTCTCATAAAAGAAGAGATCAGTCTTTTCAGCTTTGTAGTACGTAGGAATAAACTACTTTCCATGGATAGCTAGAAGACAAGTTCAGTTGCTTCAGAAGTAAGTTTAGGATAGAAATAGCATCAGTATATACATACCATGGAATATGACTTAGCCATATAAAAGAATGAAATTTTGCTCTTTGTGACAACATAGATGGACCTAGAAGGTATTATGCTAGATGAAATAAGTCAGACAATGACATATGTGAAATCTAAAAAAACAATACAAATGAACAAACAGAAACAGAATCATAAATACTGAAAGCAAACTGTTAGTTGCCAGAGGGGAGGTGTATGGCAGACGGTGAAATAGGAGAAGGGAATTAAGAGGTACAAACTTTCAGTTATAAAATAAATAAGTTACAAAGATGAAAAGTACAACATAGGGAATATAGTTAATAATTTTATGATGTTGTATGTTACAAATAGTAGTTACATTTCACCATGGTGAGTGTAGCTTTAGGTATAGAATTGTGGAGTCACTATTGTATATTTGAAATTAATATAACATGGTATGTCAACTATGTTTAAAGAAAAGTATAGAAGGAGCATGCAACTTCTTGCAGGTTTACCCCCTTTATAGTAAATATATGGGTTGATTAATATTTATTATTAGAACGTGCGCTTTCTATGCACAAGGCTATTTTCCCGAGTGATATACTAGTGTACAATACTATATACAAGAATGGTTCTAAGTAGTAAAGACAGTAATGTGGTTCATATTTTAATTCTGTAATTATTTTTTATATCTTTTTAAACTTTTAGCCTTAGAAAAATTATTTGATAATATGAGAAGAAAATAGGGCCTTCAGCATATGTGAATACACAGTGCCAAAATTATGCACATGGCAAGTACAAAATAACAAGTAATTCCCTCATTTGTTTGGAAATATGCAATTATTTGGTATTGTAAATATAGCAAATATTTTCTTCCCAGTAACAGCCTGTAGAAATAATTAGAAATAACATGCCAATTGCTAAATTGTCACATATAATTATTCACAAAGTCTTCCTCTACAGAAAAAAGTCTAAAAATGGTTAAAATAAGAACACCGTTCTTCCTTCTTGAAATACGTTTTTCCCTTGGTTCCTGAAAATAATAACTTTCATTGGAAGAATAAACATTGTTAAAATGTCTATACTTCCCAGAGCAATCTATACCCTCAATGCCATGCTGATCAAAATTCTACCATTTTTCAAAGCATTAGAACAAACAGTTCTAAAATTTATATTGAACCAAAAAGTCCCTGGATTGCTAAGGAATTGTTGAAAAAGAAAAACAAAGCTGGGGACATCATGTTACCTGATTTCAAGCTTTATTACAAAGCTATGATCACCAAGACAGCATGGTACTGGCACAAAAACAGACAAATAGACCAATGGAACAGAGTATAGAGTCCATATATGGACCCACAAATCTATGGTCAAATCATCTTTGACAAAGTAGGAAAAAATATCCAGTGGAAAAAAGACAGTCTCTTCAATAAATGGTGCTGGGAAAATTGGACAGCTACATATAGAAGAATAAACTAGATCATTCTCTTATGCCACACACAAAGATAAACTCAAAATGGATGAAAGACCTCAATGTGAGGCAGAAATCTATCAGAATCCTAGAGGAGAACATGAGCAGTAAACTCTTTGACATCGGCCACAGCAACTTCTTTCAAGATGCATCTCCAAAGGCAAAGGAAACAAAAGTGAAAATGAACTTTTGGGACTTCATCAAAATAAAAAGCTTCTGTACAGCAGAGGAAACAGTCAACAAAACAAAAAGGCAACCTATGGAATGGGAGAGGATATTTGCAAATGACACTACAGGCAAAGGGCTGATATCCAAGATCCATAAAGAACTACTCAAACTAACATTAAAAAAGAAGATCACATCAAAAAATGGGCAGGGGACATGAAGAGGCACTCCTCCATAGAAGACATACAAATGGCTAACAGACACATGAAAAAATGTTCATCATCACTAGCTATAAGGGAAATTCAAATCAAAACCACACCTTACACCAGTCAGAATGGCCAAAATTAACAAGACCGGAAACAACAAGTGTTGGAGAGGCTGCGGAGAAAAGGGAATCCTCTTGCCCTGTTGGTGGGAATGCAAATTGGTTCAGCCACTTTGGAAAACAGTGTGGAGATTCCTTAAAAAATTAAAAATAGAGCTATCCTATGACCCTACAATTGCACTACTGGGTATTTACCCCAAAGATACAGATGTAATTTCAGGGAGTTCCCTGAAGAGAGCTGAATTCCAACAAAAAAACCACTACAAGACCACCGTGAACACCCATGAAACCAGCCTGAAATGTGATATTTCCCACTTCTGGACCGCCACGAGAGACAAAGAACATTGACAAAAAGGTAGAAACAAATTGGAGGGTCTGGAGGCTTGCCCCCAGAGACAGGGGAGTGGGGGAGGAAGCCCGCAGAGCTTAACCATTGAAAACAAATACCTGAAAAGGAAAGTGCTCTGTGAGTGAGGAATAACAGCAGATTACGGCCTGAATTGGGGCTAGAAAGAAGCTAAACACAGCTAAGCCCGGGGCAAGGCAAGACTTTTTAAAATCTTTTATTTTCTTTCTTTTCCCGCTGCCCGGACTCCCTCCCCCCCGCCGGTGCCGCCCCAGCGCGCG